>PVJC01003815.1:0-67766 GCA_004026665.1 Murina feae | reverse complement strand
AAAAAAAAAATAAAAAAAAATAAAAAATAAAAAATAAAAAATAAAAACTTTTAGTACCGCTTAAAAAAAAAAAAAAAAAAAAGAAACTGAGGCCCTCAAACTTAAGAAAAAAACCTCTAGAAATGAGGTCTTCACATTCCCAGTTGAATGCTCTTTCTAATATCACTCTTGTCTGTTAAGCACAAATTTAAACATGAAGCAGGGTTGAGATGTGATTACTCAGCATCTGAAGATGCCAGTGCCAGCTTCTATCTTGCACAGACTGAATGTGACTGACATGTATTAATTGACTGCAAGTTACTTTGAGTCTCCTATAACATCTCTTCCACACATGGTCTTTCATTAGAACGTGTGACAGCTATGGAATTTTCCCGGGTCTATCTTTGTTCTAAAAGCAAACACTGCTCTGTGCCTAAATGCTCCCACTTCCCCAAACTCCTTTAGTCTAATTACCCCCTATGCTTTTGACACCGGGGAAGCTTTTCCTCACTATTGGGACCAAGTTATATCTCTCTGATATATTCACTCTTGGAACCTGAGCAGGCTTGGTAAGAATTCAAACTGGAGAGACCATGTGTAGAGGCTCTGAAATGACAAGAAATGGGAAGAAGCCCAGCTGAGTCCAAATTTCTAGCCATTCTTTCTAAGGCCTCTGGTGTGTGAGTGACGGCATCTTGGACCTTTCAGACCAATTCAGCTGCCAGTTGAGCACCAGTAAGTGATCACAGGGAATGCCCCTGGGAATAGGAGAATCAGTCAATAAGCCTGTCCAAGTTTTGGATCCACAATATAATGAGATGTAATAAAATAGCTGTTGCTATATCACATTTTGAGGGTAGATATTTTAAAATGTTTTTTCCATTATTATTTTGAAAATATAAAATAGAGAACATACTTATTAACAATGTCCTTAATGATTCTTTTTGTTGGACATTAAATATGTATTCCTCCATGATTTGTGACATTCTTTGTAGGTATAGTCAAAATAACCTTTATTGGTTTTTGTACTTAATACAAGAGTAAAGTATGTTATTACTTATTCAAATAAAAAAAACATTAAAACCACCACTCAGAGACTCACAATTCTACAAATGTTTGCATAAAATTCCATTTTATGTATGACAAATCCTATGTAATAAAGAGGGAATATGCTAATTGACCCTCATGCCATTGCAAAGATGGTGGTGCCCACAGCCAATAAGGAGGGAATATGCTAATTTACCGCTATGCCCTCAAAGATGGCAGCACCCACAGCCACAAGATGGTAGCTCCCAGTCCCCCCTCAGCCTTGCTGAGTATCTGCCTCCGGAGTCCCCCAGTCCCTTTAGCCCCCCAATCACCCAGGGCAGCCCAAGGCCCAGGTAACCAGGGCTGGCCAAGGCTTGCACTGCTAGCAGTGGCAACAGCAGAGGTGTGATGAGGGTATCATCTTCCCCTGATCTCTGGGTCGCCTCCCGCCCCTGAGGGCTCCTGGACTGTGAGAGCAGGAAGGCAAGGCTAAGAGCCTCCCCCTCCAGTGCATGAATTTTCATGCACCAGGCCTCTAGTCCTATATAATAAAGAGGTAATATGAAAATTAATCCTCATGCCCTCACAAGATGGCTGCCTATGACCAGGTCGGCAGCGGGGTTAGTGAGGGACGACCAAATGCTGAACAAGCAGGCTGTATGGGGTGACCAGGCAGGCAGGCAGATGAGCAATTAGGAGCCAGAGGTCCAGAATTGTGAGAAGGATGTATAACTGCCAGTTTAATCCCAATCGGGTTTTAACTGGCAGTTGGACATCTCCCAATGAGTCCTGGATTGGAGAGGGTGCAGGCTGGACTGAAGGGACCCCTTCCCCCCCTATGCATGAATTTCATGCACCAAGCCTTAGTGTTTGCATAAAATTCCATTTCATGTATTATTCTTTTATTCAAACAATTCCTTACTGTTGGATGTTTTTAATCTTATTATATTGTTAGACTTAAATATTTTTAATTTTAACTTTTTATTATAGAAATTTTAACATATACACAAAAGAAAAAAGAATAATGTAATGAATTTCCATGTATCCATCATACAATTTCAACAATTATATACCTTCTGTCAACTCTTTATGATGATAATTCTTGAAGTTATAAAAATTATTGATCCGTTTTGAGTTAAACTTTGTATATGGTTATAAATAGCAGTCTAGTTTCATTCTTTTGCTCATGGCTTTCCAATTTCCCAGCACCATTTATTGAAGAGGCTTTCTTTTTATTATATGTTTTTGGCTCCTTTGTACAAAATTATTTGCCCATACACATGGATTTATTTCTAGGCTCTCAATTCTATTTCATTGGTCTGTTTTTCTGCCAGTAACATACTGTTTGATTATTATTGCTTTGTAGTATAATTTGAAGCCGGGTAGTGTGACATCTCCAGCTTTGCTCTTTTTTCTCATATTTCCTCGGGCTATTTGGAGTCTTTTGTGATTCCACATAAGTCTGATGATTTTTCATTCCATTTCTTTAAAATATCGTTATTGGGATTTTGATGGGGATTGCAGTATATATTGGTTTGGGTAATATGGCCATTAACTTAGTTTAAAATAATATTACAAACTTTTTTAATGGACAAAGCATTATTATGGCATGTGAGTACAAGGTAATATGCTTAATATGCTTTAGGGTCGAGCCTTCAAATTAGAGATTAGGAACTGTAAGTTTTTACATGGCTTTGACCCTTAGTTCCCATGGCTTCAAGTTCACAGTGTTCACCAGTACTTCCTGTTCAGTCTTGAGGGTAGTTTTGAAAAATGCAGTCAATAGTTGAAATATGAAGAGTATGTGTAACTCTGTGAGGTGATGGAGTAATAGCCACAGAGCACAGGTTGATAAAGAAATAATCAGAACATTGTCCTGTAGGTGAGATTGTCTGTGTGCAGTGACCTGCAGTCTTAGCCTGTGTGGTTCAGCCCTGAGTCATTCTGATTTGTGGATCCCACACAAAGCCCTGGTGTCTACCTAAATCCTGCCTCTGAGATTTCACGGTCCTTGCTAAGGCAGGATCTTAAAGTCCACTTAATCCTTGGGCTCCCCTGAACACATACACCTGAGCCAAAGCTGCTGCCTACAAGATTCTGAGGTTGTGTTCATGCCACCGAGGAACCAGTGTAGCTCCTCAGACACTGCAGAGCTTTGGTCCATTAATGTATTTCAATGATATTTGAGATACGTGTGAGCAGCTTCGACAACTACCCTTCAACGCTGTTACCATCTATCTGTTTGCTTTGCCTAAGAATTTCTATCTGTCTTCAGTCTTAACAGGGCACCATTTTGCCATGAAGGGAATTATTAAAGATGAATTCTGAATGAACACCTCAGAGAAGAAAATGCACTGTTAAGCCAGGCCAACAGAGAGCAGGTGAAGTTCTTAATCACTGGCTTTTATTTATTTAAAATTCTCAGAATGTATAGCATTTTTATACATAGCTTATTTGATCTTCAGATATATCTCACTTGCCATCTAGAAGTGACCTAATTCTAAAAAGCAACTGGCTCAGAATACACGGAGATTTGTAATATTTATAAAGGAATCACACCAGCAGCGCAGGATAACAGAGGAGAAAACACTTAGAGGAGGCCCGAGTCAGTTGTCAGAACCTCAAGAAAGTCTTTCTCAAATAAATTAAACATTTCCTCCTTCTTGTACTGTGCATGTTAATGGAAATGTATATTTCCATTTCATGCATATTCTCTTTTTAAAATAAGTTTCAAACAAGGAATTAATGATTAATAACATTTAACACCCGGCTTGCCTCTTTTCCGTAGAATCTCCTTTTTAATGTCTTAGCTTGATTTGCTCTCATGATTTGCCTCATGAATGTGCTTACGCTTCTCATGCTTTGTCTCTCAATATAGCTAACCCTATAGAGAGCTCACTTGCTGGCCATCATGGTCAGTTAAAAGATGGCTAAAAAGTGGAAATGCTGCTCACCACTTCCTCAGCAAGCATGCCCCTGTAGGAGAGCACTCAGTGTTATGGAAGTGTGGGAGTTTCTCTATTAGTAGCCTTGATTCAGGTGAAAAGTGCAAGGTAGGTATATGACCATGAATATGTTGGCTAATGATCAGCTCAGATGCTCTGGCACCATCGACATCATCACTGGAATTAGGGATTGCCTTCTGAAACCAACGATGAGAAACAGAATATTCAAAACTCACATAAAGCCTGGCTTCATTATGTGCACCTCTGAGGGATCATCTATGGGTGCTATTGAGACAGGCTAAGCTTCTCTGAAATGGATGTGAACGCTCATCGGTTATTGTCTAAGCCCCTCCCAGGTAAGTTTTAAGTTTCCATTGAGGCGTTCCTCAAAGAGCTCTGCTCTGCACCTGTGCTGTCCAGTGGATGCCAGCCCATGGGAACCTGGAAAGCAAAGGGCTCCGCCCTGTGTCTGCATGAGGGACCAGCCCTCTATAAGCAGGACCTGGCAGCAGTTTGGGGAGCTCTACTCTCTGTTAGTGTGTGCTCCCTGGGTGCCTCAAGATCCCTCTCCTTCTTCATTCCCTCCCCCTTGTTTGCAGTAAATCTCTTCTTTTGAATCCGTTTTGCCTCGTCTCTTGATTTCTATCTTGAGGTGGGATAAGAGCCCCTTTGTTAATGATAGTATGTGGTTGCCATATAATTTATAGATTCTTAATTGTGGCCAATGCTTGATGTGTTGTTGTTTTTTAAATAAAAAATGTGATTTGATAAAAGAAAGGGATTTGTAACCATGATGGCTGCCCACCAACAGTGCAACCTGCTCCTATGATGGTATATGGGTTAAATTGTGTTCCTCCATCCCCAAAATGTTGAAGTCTACACTAAATGGAGACATCGTGTAGACTATGCCTTGGACTGAGAAAGGACAGTGTGAAGATATCATTTCTGCACACAAAAAAGTATATATTTCATGCAATTTGATCTAAAAATCCTAAGAGGATTTTTGTAAAACATGAAAAGGTGATTTAAAGTTCAGTCTGTTTTGATCTCTTTTCTTAATATGTAAAATTTCTTTTTATTATAAAGATATGAAACTTTTTATTGCCATATTTGTTACTAGTATATCACTTTGTGTCAGCATTTGTGTTAGCATAACTTCATTAGTCAGATTCCCAATATCAAGAGATGTTTAGTATTAAAGAGGTGAAAACCACAATGGAAACACACATTAAGGATAAAAACACATAATTCACAAGGCAAGTCATACAAATAGCCAATGAATATTGTGACAAATAGATAACTATCCATTTAAAATAATGACACATGTTTTCCAAAAGCTGGCATACATTTTTTTTAAAGTAGAACTATCAAGTTGAAGGTGGGAAAGTGCTTGGAAAAATAAACAGAAACAATCTTTTTTGAGAGAAATTTAAGCACATGAATCAATATCTTTAACCACTGTGATAACCTCAAACCCAATAGCTGATGTTTAGGAATTTACCGTAAAGAAAAACAATGCCCTAAATTATTGACATATGGAAAGACAAATAGAGCAATGGAACAGAATAGAGAGCTCAGAAATGAATCCACATATATATGGTCAATTGATTTTCAACCACAGTGGCAAAATAATTAAATGGGGAAAGAATAGTCTTTTCAGCAAATAATACTGAAATATCTGGATATCTTGATGAAAAAAAAAAACGAAAAAAAAAACCAAACCTCTTATGCCATACACAATAATTGGATCTAATGGATTTTAGATTGAAATGTAAACATTGAAACTATAAGACTTCTAGAAAAAAAAGTAAATAATCTTCAAGACCTTGGTGTAACAAAGGTTTCTTAGGATATAAAAAATGGAAACCATACAAAAGTTGATAAAATTGTATGTCACTAGAATTAACAATGTCTGCTCTTTGAAAGGTTCTATTAAGAAAAGGTAAGACAAGCCACAGACTGGAAAAACATTTTCACAATATAAAGGGCTTATATCCAGAATATGGTAAAAAAAATTATTCAACTCAATAATAAGAAAAACGACCCAATTTTTAAGTATAGATAAAACAGTTGAGCAAAAGAAGATATATTGCACTAAAAATATACAAACAACCAATTTACTCATTACAAAATTATCTATCACACTAGTCATATAAGGAACATTAAAATGAAATCCTCATGAGGGCCCTAACCGGTTTGGCTCAGTGGATAGAGCGTTGGCCTGCAAACTCAAGGGTCCCGGGTTCAATTCCTGTCAAGGGCATGTACCTTGGTTGCGGGCACATCCCCAGTAGGAAGTGTGCAAGAGGCAGTTGATCGATGTTTCTCTCTCATCGATGTTTGTAACTCTCTATCCCTCTCCCTTCCTCTCTGTAAAAAATCAATAAAAAAGAAAAGAAAAGAAATCCTCATGAGATAGCACTACATACCCACTAGAGCAGCTAAAATGAAAAAGATTGATATATCAAATGGTGGCAGAACTGCAGATTAATTCAAACTTTTGTGCATTTCTGGTGGGAAAGTAAAAAGTAAAAGGTCATTTTGGAAAAGAGCTGGCAATTTCATATGAACTTACAGATAGACTTACACTAAGACTTAGCAATTTTACTCCTCTCTATGTATCCATGAAAAATGAATAAATATGTCCATAAACTTTTATACAAATACTTACAGTAACTTTATTCATAATAGCCCCAAACAGAAAAGCATCCAAATGTTCAAATAATGGACAATCAAATATAGATAATTAAAGAATGGGTAATCAAATAAAAAATAAAAGCAATACAAGTATTATATGAAAATGCAATTCACTATAGAGCCATATAAATGGAAATTTCATACAATGGAATACTACTGAGCATAAAAGGAACAAACTACTGACTTTGAAATTAAAAGAGGCAATATATACTGTATGAGTCAATTGATATGAAATTCTAGAATGGTAAAATAGGAGTAAAGAAGCAATTACTTCTTAGGTTACCAGCTGATACCATGTGAAGAGTCCATTAGAAAGAATCATCATTAACAGAGCAGGGGAAGAGAAGGCAAGGCATCCCCCTCTTTGTTAGGGCAGCAGCAAGGCCCTGGGATGTGAGGTGGCCTACAAACAGCAGTGAGAAGAGATGAATAAAGTTCAGGGAGGGTGGATGCTAGCAGGAGGGGCATTTTCTTCAGGCATTAGATTGAGTCAGAGTTTTCAGTGAACAAGTATCCTACCTGATCCAGTTTCTTGGTGGAGTGAGTGCAAACCACCAGCTGTGGATATACTATGTTCGTGTTTATTTATTTAATAGAGGCCTGGTGCACAAAAGTTTGTGCACTCGGGGGGTGGGAAGGGTCCCTCAGCCCGGCCTATGCCCTCTCGCAGCCTGGGACCCCTCGGAGGATGTCCACCTGCTGGCTTAGGCCTGCTCCCCGGAGGATCAGGCCTAACCTCGCAGTCAGACATCACTCTGGCAGCCCAGGAGCCCTTGGGGGATGTCCACTTCCCAGCAGGGAGCAGGCCTAAGCTGCAGTTGGACATCCTTAACTCTGCTAAGGAGGTGGGAGAGGCCACCACTGCCACTGCTATGCTGGCAGCCATCAGCCTGGCTTGTTGCTGAGCAGAGCTCCCCTCTGTGGGAGTGCACTGATCACCAGGGGTATCTCCTGCATTGAGCATCTGTCACTTGGTGGTCAGTGTGTGTCATAGTGACCAGTCATTCCCAGTTGTTCTGCTGTCAGTGTCAATTTGCATATTAACCTTTTATTATATAGACCTAGTATACAGGTGGGGGTTGGCTGGTTTACCCTGAAGGGTGTCTTGCTGGAGTGCCTGGCCAGCCTGGGTGAGGGGCTGATGGCTGTTTGCAGGCTGGTCACAGCCTCTTCAGGGTAGGGGTCCCCACTGGGGTGCCTGATCAGCCTGGGTGAGGGGCTGATGGCTATTTGCAGGCTGGTCAAACCCACCAGGGGGACCCTCACCCCATGGGAGTGTAGCCAGCCTGGGTGAGGAGCTGATGGCTGTTTGCAGGCTGGTCAAACCCACCAGGGGGTACCCTCACCCCATGGAAGTGTGGCCAGCCTGGGTGAGGAGCTGATGGCTGTTTGCAGGGTGGCCACAGCCCCTTCAGTGTGGGGGTTTTTGCTGGGGTGCCTGGCCAGCCTGGGTGAGGGGCTGATGGCTGTTTGCAGGCTGGCCATAGCCCCCAGCGACCCAAGCTCCCAGCGAGGCTGGCTGGAAGCAGGTATCTGGGGTTGGTTTATCTTCTATAATTAAAACTTTGTTGCCTTGAGCAGAGGCCACCACTGGCCGAGGCAGGCAGAAAGTTTAGCTTCCTCCATCACCAGGACAATCAAGCCTCCTGTTTGCTCTAGCTCTGTGGCTGCCAGCTGCCATCTTGGTTGGACTAATTTCATATAGTTGCTCAGATTGACTGGTGGGCATGGCTTAGGATATAGCAGAGTGATACAATTAGCATATTACTCTTTTTTTTAGGTCAGATTTTTTATTAATATCAACTTTTATCCAAAATGTATTAAGACTAGCGGTCCAGTATATGAAATTTGTGCATGAGGGGAGACCCCTCAGCCCAGCCTGCACCCCTTTCAATTTGGGACTTCTAGCTCCTATCCACTGGCCTGCCTGCCTGCCTGATTGCTCCTAACTACCTCTGCCTCAGCCCCTGCTGCCATGACTTTGTCCAGAAGGACATCTGGAATGATGTCCGGAAGATCATTCAGCTGTCTGGTCTAATTAGCATATTACCCTTTTATTATTATAGATAGAAATTGAGGCTAGGGTGCTAATATGTGGTAGGACTCCTCAATGCACATTCTATATAACAATGCAACACTGTTTCATTTCTGTGCTGGATATGTCCTTGTGCTAGTCTGTGCAGTTTGAGAATAAGAAATTCTGTTTTCCCTATTTCCCAGTCAGCCATGTAAAGCAAATGGTAATAACCTCATTTTGAGGATGAGAGATCAGGGCACTGAGAGTATAATCCAAGTTCCCCAAGCAAGTGAGACTTAGAAAATAAACAGAGCCCCACTCCTTTTATTGTCCCTGCAGGGATGCATCTAATAGTGCATTTTAGCCCAGCATTCGAACCATTTTTAACATTATCTATGGCTTTCTTTTAATTGAATAGATTGGATAACAACTAAGCCCTTAGCAAAGTGCATACTTAACACTGTAAGCATTTTAAAAACAAACCTTAACAATTTCACTTACTAACATCTGTGTTCTAACATTTCTATTTTGCCACAACGGTTTATGACATAGCTACCCATTACTGCAGGGCATCAGGCCGCATAAATATTTAATGACGCCATTCATTTCTGAAAGGGAAAAAGAGAATCTTGACATTAGGCGTACATAGATGAGGAATTTATCTTCCTGTATTTTGCGCTGGTATTTAATTTGAGGTTCTTGGATGGAAGCCTCAGATTTATGATTGATTAGAATTTGACATTGCTCTTGTGAAAAAAGAAACAGGTCCAAGATGGAGTCACTTGTGCTAAGCCCCACATCAGCAGAGCAAGCCTGCAGCCTTAGCTTCTCCCAGGAATGCGACCCTTAACTTGCCAGTCTGGAATTTCCCGGTCAGCACTAGTGAGGTCATCTGCCTGATAGACCCTGGACTTTCCCCAGAGGAAGGTGACCTTGCCTGAAGTAATCCACACTTTGCTAGAAACTTCCTTTATCCCGCCCCTTCTGTCTATAAAAGCCCTCCACTTCCTGCGGCTCCTTGGAGCTCCTTTCTATTTGCTAAGACGGGATGCTCTCCGATACACCTGATTCATGAATCATTAAACAAAGCCAATTAGGTCTTCAAATGGACTCAGCGGAATTTTGTTTTTGAGCACTCTTCAGGCATTTCTGTTCACCTTTAAATATGGACTTTTCCCTGCCTGGTGCAGCGTGTAAACACTGGAACATTCGAGTCTATCAGACCCGCACCTGCTGACCATCCGTCTGTTGGACGTCTTAGTTAATGTCCTCCCTCTTGCTCGTTTCTCGAATGCCTGGGAGATTTCACTTTACATTTGCTAAGAATGGTTCATTAAAATACTAATTTTAAACTGTAATTATCTGTTGGTTCATATCGGGTTGAACCACAGTGGCGCTGATATCTTCTAACTGCAGGAGAATTTCACATCTGTTCTCCCTGGAGCCTCAAACAAGAGTTACCTCGCACAGGAAAGCAGGCAGTTTGAAAGAGATGGAGAGAGCCGTGCTATAAGGAGGGCAAGGAGGGCAGGCAGGATGAGTTGTAATATGGTAAATAGGCTCAATTGTAAAACTATTCATGATGATACCTTCTAGGGGGGAGCTGGGTAAAAACAAAAGCATTTGGGAGGATTTGAGGGAGGCAACAGTTTGCCTAATTCCTGGGGGATATACAATCTGCTGACCCAGGTAGGTGGGAAGAGGGTGAGGTGGGGGGGGGAGAAGCTTATTCCTTGTTTTAGGATCAAGGTCAATGATATTATTGGTCTGGTAGAGCATCATCCAGCCTAGGGAATGCCTGGCAATTGGCAGAATGGAGTACAATTCTCAGACTTAAAGGTATAAATGTGTGATAAAGGAGGAAAAACTAAGGCAAACAGAAAGGGCTTTAAAAAGGGGGATAGGAATACAGTTGTGAATAGGATAGAGGAAGACAGCAAGGGCAAATAGAAACAGGTCCTGGGAAGGGGCCACAAAAGTTTTTGAGCTCCAACTAGCTGCACAAGTCACTATAGGAGGAAATTGATAAGGAAGAGCATTCACTGATGGTTTATTGTGTGTTTGAGGATTAGGGTCTCAGGGTCAGATGGAGGGTATGACCTGCATGTTCAGATGAGGACACTATGGCTTGGAGAGATCAGAATCTGGGTTTGAGGCCCAGGTTATCTAACTTTAAACTCTGTCTTTCCCATTACGTGATGCTGCTCTTCAATATTTCAGAAACATACAGATGTGAATGGCATGAATCCTCCTTCCACCAGCTCACAGCCTGCAGCATGCGCGGGAAAGCAGCGTCATATATATGCTATAGAAACGCTCCTTAGCCTGGGGCTCAGGCCTTCTTACAGACGCTGTCTATGGCAGGTGGGAAATTCACCAGGTAGCACCCCACTTCTGCGTGCACCACACACAGGCATGCTCAGAGCTAGCTTTGTAGCCAGCAGGCCCTGCAGGCTGCCCCTTGGAGGAGAGGAGCAGTGGAGGGAGTGGTCTGTTACTCTGCTTCAGGGTTAGCCTAGTGTCGAGGAATATGGGAGAATCCTCTGCCATATTGTTACTTTACCATTTTCTAGACACTGTTTATCTTTTAATACATTCCAGACGCAGCTCCTGACTTGAGTAAAATTATCAAGTTGGCGCATAGCGTCCTGTGGCCTCATAGCTCCCACCCACAGCATCCTCTGCAAGGAGAATTACAGAAGATTCGAGATTTTTCTTGAGTTACTTTCCCACTCCACCCACAAATAGCCTGAATAAATTAACTCAAGGGGGGAAATTAATGACGCAAGCACAGAAACAGTGAGGCCGGAGGGGCAGACGACTTCTTTGTCAGAGAATATTAAATCCTTTACAAATGCGGAGTAAAATGCTGCTGCCTTTGTCCACAGGTGAGAAGTCGCCACAAACAAAACAAGTGAAAGATCTTTAAATCTGTGAGCAGACAAATAAGAGCTCTAGCAATAGCCAAGCAGAGGGAAGGCGGAGAAGTTTAGGAGGGCTGAAGAGTTCACCTCTGTTCTGAATACACAAGCAGGTAAAACAAAGGAGAGCTCAATTAAGCTTAATAAGAGGTAAATCAAGGATGTTCTATTGACAAACTAATTTGGAAATCATTTAAGAAAAATTGTGCTTCAGCTCTAATTTATATCTGGAGGATGGGCTGTGTTCTCTCCCTTGTGTTCAATAACAACTATTTAATCCAGGAACTGAATGCCCATTTTAATTTAATATCTTCAGGACTCAAGGACTGGGTTGTTAATAATTTAGCTAATTGAGTAAAACCTAACGCTTCAAATCTTAAAGCAGGGAAATAAAAATTCAAGAATTCCTGTAGATATGGGATGCATAATATTTAATGCTTCAGAGATCATTAGTAAAAGAAAATATTACAGCCATGCATACCCTCTGAGAGTCTAGCTAATGAATGTCTCCCAGCTGCTGCTGAAAAATCAGCGGTAGTATTGGTACCGATTTCAAGACAAAGTGCAGCTGACAGATGTTTGAAGGGATAAATCAGGCTGTACAAAGATTAAGATAATAAGTCCCCAGTGCCTTTTAAAGGTAGAGGTGCCACAGCAAACTGCTTCCAGCCACGTGAGTACAACCGAGAGGTGGGTCTTGGTCTTCCTCTGGCAGCCCAGATCTCACTCAGTCTTTCTACACCACCCCATCTGAGTGGTTATCTAAAACCTCGCACAGGTTCTAACCACGCCAAGTTTCAAGGCAGCACAGTTTTTACCGTTACTTTTCTTTTTACTGGGGTCTCAAGGGTTCTACTTCCTCCAATGTTTGGGATATTATGTGATGAAATGTGGATCAGGCCAATATAATGAAGCATGAATGAGTGATTCTTTATGTTTATTGTTAAGGATGCTTAGCACAGTGTTCCAGTTGTTATAAAAAAATGGATGGCAAACAACCTCCTAATTTAGAAACATGTTCTAATTGGGAATCGATTGTGTCTATTCCTATTTATCATTGAACAAGGTGTGTTAGGGGGATTTAATCTATCTATCTATCTATCTATCTATCTATCTATCTATCTATCTACCTACCTTTAGACTTCATTCTAAACTTATACAACCCCTGAGAGCTACAGGCTTCTCCTACAACACTGCTCTGGACATGACTTTACTACCTCACTCAATAAATCGCTGAATGTGTGCTCGAGACATTCCCCTTGCCCATACCTGCTGTGAAACTATTAAGGCCAAAACCTGGGTTTGTGTCACCTTGTGTCCCTCAGAATTTTAGGTAATGCCTGTGATAAAACAGACTTGATAAAGGCCTAGCATTTTCCTGTGTGTCATGACTGGGCAAGGGGGCTTAGGTACTTGGTCAAACATCATTCTGGGTTTCTGTGAATGTTTGTGTGTATGTGTGTGTGTGCGTGGATGAGGTTAGCTTTTAAATCAGTAGAATGAGTAAAGCAGATTGCTTTCCTTAATGTGGGTGGGCATCATGCAATCAGTTGAAGGCCTGAATAGAAGAAAAAGGCTGACCTTCCCCTTAGTAAGGGAGAATTCTTCCTGCTGACAGCCTTTGAATTGAATATTGACTTTTTATCTGCCTTCAAACTTGAAATGAAATATTGGGTCTTGAGCCTGCTGACTCACCTTGCAGATCTTGGGCCTTGCCAGCATCCATAATTATATGAGCCAATTCTTTATAACTAGAGGCCTGGTGCACAAAAATTTGTGCACTCAGGGGAGAGGGATGCCCCTCAGCCTGGCCTGTGCCCTCTCGCAGTCTGGGACCCCTCAGGGGATGTCCACCTGCTGGTGTGCCTGGCCAGCCTGGGTGAGGGGCTGATGGCCATTTCAGGCTACCCACAGCCCCTTCAGGGTTCAGGTCCCTACTGGGGTGCCTGGGCTGGAAGCAGGTATCTGGGGTTTGTTTATCTTCCATAATAGAAACTTTGTAGCCTTGAGTAGAGCTCAGGGCCCACAGAGCCCTGGCTTCCTCCATTGCCCAGGGAAACTCCAGCTCTGTGGCTGCCGCCATCTTAGCTGAGTTAATTTGCATATTTACTCCTGATTGGCTGGTGGGTGTGGCTTGTGGGTGTAACAGGAGTGAAGGTTAATTTGCATATTACTCTTTTATTAGATTAGACAAATGGTCCTGACTACAAAAAAAATGTCTTCAGGCTATAAAAATGCAAAAATACAAGTAGCTATGTAAGAAATTACATGGGAGACAATGATTGACAGACAACCCAGGCTCTCTGGGCCTGTGGTTCATTACTCTGGGTTTGTGTCAGAATAATGGTCCTTACAGTGTGAGCCACAAACTCTCACTAGTCCAGGATACACACTTCTGTGTTTAGGAACTTTTGTAGCAATCTGACTTTGCAGCAACATCAAATCATATTATTTTCATTCCACAAAAAATATCAGTTTGTAACTTATAACAAGCAACAATAGCAACAACTGGTCAATCTCACAGATGATTTGAGAAACATTGGCCTGGAAAGTTGGTGCCACCTCTGACCAATTATATCAGATGAGGGAGCCTGAGTATTTCTTTGGAATTATGCTCTTCAGGGGGTTCTAACATGGTGATATTAAGCAGATCTAACAATTGAGTCAGCACAGGTAATAACCAATCAGAATGGAAGCTGGTCAGCACCCACCAATCAGAATAGTTGCAGACCATAAACAATCAGTGCTACAAAACCAGTAGCAGCTGAAGATCAGCCTTCACTTTATCGTGTCTTGTCTCAAAAGAAAAAAAAGGAAGGTCTATGCTATTAGATTTCTAGCTGAGAGTTACAACTATACCAAGTGGATGGTATTTAACAGGGTGGACCCAGCACCATGTTTTTTAAAGTAAGCACAATTAAGCATTATCAACCTTATATATTTCTTTTCAGATTTGTCATTTTACATTAATAACACATTCATTTCACAAATCTTCATGTAGTAGAAGTGCAAAATAATCCAACTCCATAAAATACTATTATTCATATTAATAAAATCTGTTTGTTTTTCTCCTTGATTTGAGATATGAAAATTTCATACTGAAAGAGAATGAGTATATATGTAGCATATATTTTATATATATAATGTGCATGTTACATATAGTGTGTATATTACATATATATAATGTGTATATTATATATGTGTGTGCATTTATATAGATACACACACACACACACACACACACACACACTAAGGGCCCGGTGCACAAAAATTTGTGTGAAGTGTCCCTCAGCCCGGCCTGTGCCCTCTTGCAGCCTGGGACCCCTCAAGAGATGTCCACCTGCTGGCTTGCCTGGCCAGCCTGGGTGAGGGACTGATGGCTGTTTGCAGGCTGGCCAAGCCCCCCAGTGTGGACCCTCACTCCATTGGGGTGTGGCCAGCCTGGGTGAGGGTCTGAGGGCTGTTTTCAGGCTGCCCACAGTCCCTTCAGGGTTCAAGTCCCTACTGGGGTACCTGGCCAACCTGGGTGAGGAGCTAAGGGGTGTTTTCAGGTTGCCCACAGCTCCCATTGTCCCAACGTCCCAGCAAGGCTGGCTGGAAGCAGGTTTCTGGGGTTTATTTATCTTCTATAATTGAAACTGTTGCTTTAAGTTGAGGCCTAGGCAGATAACAAAGCCTCCTGTTTGCTTCAGCTCTGTGGCTTCTATAATTGCAACTATGTTGCCTTGAGCAGAGAGAGGCCCAGCTGGCCTAGGCAGACAGTTCACTCCTGGTGCAATGGAAGCCTCCTGTTTACTCTAGCTCCATGACTGCCAGCCTCCATCTTGGTTGGATTAATTTGCGTACAGCTGCTCTGATTGGCTGGTGGGTGTGGCTTTTATTAGATAAGATAGATCTAATCTAATAAAAGAGTAATATGCAAATTGACCATCACCCCAAGACACCTAAGCCACGCCCACCAGCCAACCCATGCCGCCAGCCAATCAGAGCGGCTGTATGCAAATTAACCCAGCCAAGATGGAGGCCAACAGCCACGGAACTAGATCAAACAGGAGGCTTCCGTTACACCAGGAGTAAACTGTCTGCCTAGGCCAGCTGGGCCTCTCTCTGCTCAAGGCAACATAGTTTTGTGTCCATTGGTTATGCTTATATGGATGCATAAAAGTCTGTTGGTTGATCTCTTACCCCCCCCAACTCTCCCCATCCTTCCTGCTGAAATTTGACAGTCTGTTCGATGCTGCTCTGCCTCTGTATCTATTTTTGTTCACCAGTTTATAATGGTCTTTATTATCCATAAATGGGTGAGGACATGTGGTATTTTTCTTTCATTGACTGGCTTATTTCACTTAGCATTATGCTCTCCAGTTCCATCCATGCTGCTGCAAATGATAAGAATTCCTTCCTTTTTACAGCAGCATAGTATTCCATTGGGTAGATGTACCACAGTTTTCTAATCCATTCATCTGCTGATGGGCACTTAGGCTGTTTCCAAATCTTAGCTATGGTGAATTGTGCTGCTATGAACATAGGGATGCATATATCCTTTCTGATTGGTGTTTCTGACTTCTTGGTATATAACCCTAGAAGTGGGATCACTGGGTCAAATGGCAGTTCCATTTCTAATTTTTGAGGAAACTCCATATGGTTTTCCACAGTGGCTGCACCAGTCTGCATTCCCGCCAACAGTGCATGAGTTTCCTTTTTCTCCGCATCCTCTCCAGCACTTGTCGTTTGTTGATTTGTTGGTGATAGCCATTCTCACAGGTGTTTTGTACTTGTGTTTCCCACAGGTACCTCAGTGTTTTGATTTGGATCTCTCGAATGATTAGTGACTTTGAGCATGTTGTGTTTTGAATGCAGGTCAGTTCCACCCTCAAAGAAAAAGGCTTCATCACACACCAAAAATTTGCGAAAGAATGAACATTCATAATTCAAGTTAAAAAGCATCATGTACATTTGATATTTTTATACTAAATCACTCCTAAAGCAATTCTAGTACATAATGAGCTGGAGAGGGATCTGAAACATAATAGACTGACCCCAAAGAGCTTGTGCTTGACATCTATCTATGCATTTGGCCCACACATGCTGTATGCTGTCGTTTTTCTCTTACTAAATGCCATAGTCTATTAATACCGTCTAGGGTTCCGTAAGCATTCTGGAAACCGTGTGCATATTCGGAAAGCTTTCTCCAAATCAATGACTCACAACTGCAGTTTATTTCAATGGGAACTTTTCCATACCTGATAACCATGTCTTCTATTCTTTGGTGGTGTTCTTGTTGTATCCAAGTGCCAGATAAGGCGATCACTTTGAACTTTCTTCTTTGTAGAGTTGGCCTATCAGCCCAGCCTGCTGAGATCCTTTTGAATGCTGTCAGGTAACCTTCCTCTCTCTGAGTCTCAAGCCACCAGCTAATTGAATAAGACTTGTGTCTGCCCTTTCAAAATCTGACCTTGTCAGAAGGCTCCCTGGGCAGCCAAGCTGATTACTACACATGCTTCCTCCGTTTCTTCTTCCCAAGGATGATTTGTGACTGCAGTCACAATGGGCTGTCCCAGGATGCCCGGCTGTCTTCTGGCAGAGCCTCATGCGTGGCGCTGTGCCTGTCTCATCCCAATTACATTTGGCCTGATACCCAGGGCATTTAATAAGTGGGTTTAAATCAGAGAATTTTATTCCTTTTCTGGCATAGGACCACAAGGAATGCCTACCTGAAAAAACACACACAACACAACAAAAACAGCTGCTATCTCCCCCAGCTGTCCTCTCACACACAATTTCACAATATCACCAAGGCCTAGAACATAAATTTGAGGGAAGAATGAGCACAGATGAATTAAGATGTTTCAGAAATTATCTGAACGTACAATTGAGCCAGCATTATTGCTTACACTGGAATTTGAATATTGCAAAAGACTGTATTGATTGCCTAAATCTAAAAATAATTTCATCAATGGAGGCAGATGTAATGCAATTTAACATGTAAATTAACTAAAAAAAAATTAAATCACCCTTTTCACAATTTGACTGAAAATCACAAAATTTGAGATAATTTCCCTCATTCAAAAACTTACTGAAAATTCTTGAAAGACAATAAATGTCTTTTAGTTCTTAGTACTCCACACAGAAATTTAGAGAGAAACCCAAACTAAGGTGAGGTTTCGTGCTTATTTATTATTCTTTGACTGTTCTAAATTAAGGAGACAAGTAGTAGGAAAGTTAACTCCTGTGAACTGGAAAAGATCCAATTAAGCGGTGAGATGCCAGCCTCTCCTTGACTCAGACTGGAGAGCATTTATCAAATCAGGACCGAGAACACGGGCTGCTGTGGATAACAAAACACTCTGATTCATTCTCTCCATGTTGTCAAAACACACTCTCTGCCCACAGACCTAGGCTGTGTCCACATACACACAAACCAATGTGAAACAAAAACAAGTGAGTGTTTAAATTTAGACTAATTATGACAGCAAAAGCTGTGTTCTCTGGCATTCTACCAACCACAAAGCTGCCAAAAGCAAACCTTCCCATATTCCCATATTTCCCTGGTCCCCATGTGTGTTCTAGCAGCAGGGACTGGCAGTGGATGATGAAGTGGTTTTTTTTAGTTTTTAAAATATAATTTTTATTGATTTCATAGGGGGAGGGAGAGGGAGAGAGAAATAGAAACATGAATGATGAGCAAGAATCATGGATCGGCTGCCTCCTGCATACCCCCTACTAGGGATCGAACCTTCAACCTGGGCATGTGCCCTGACTGGGAATCGATGCTCAACCACTGAGCCATGCTGACCTGGCCAATGAAGCTATTTAAACCCAACAGAACTGACTCGAGTTGCTGGGGGTTGCTGGGATATGGGCTGGCAGTTCCAGTTGAGGCGGATGAGGTCCCACAGTGGCCCTGCCGCCCTCTCGGGGAGCAGGAGCAGCTGTGGGACCCTGAGGCCCTGAGGAGGAGATGGAGGACCTTCAGGAACTCACAAGCTAGAGCTGCATTTTCTCTCACTCTGAACCCTACAAGCAGTCTTTGTAGCTTCTCTTTCTTAAAAATGTTTTTAAATTGTGACAAAATATATATGACACAAAATGTCCCATTTTAACAGTGTTTAAGTATGCAATTCAGCAGCATTAAAGTACATTCATGTTGTTGTGCAACCATCACCACTGTCTTTTTCCAAAACTCTTTCATCACTATATATCCACGGAAATTCTGGAACCATGAGACAGGAACTCCCTAGTCACTTCAAGGCCCTGCTTTCTGCCTCTATGAATTTTATAGATAGGGTGGAGCAGCTATGGTTGTCAGTATGCAAAACAAAGAGTTTATTCTTCTATTATTTATTAATTATTGTATTTATTTTCCATACAAGCAATTGTAAACCTACTTTTGTCCCACTCTGTATTTTATAAATATAATACATAAATATTTTACTGAAGTAGACTAGATATTTTATATAAGTGGGCTCATACAATATTTGTCCTTTTGTTCCTGGCTTATTTTACTTAACATAATGTCTTCAAGATTCATCCATGTATAACATATATCTGAACTTCATTCTTTTTTATGGCTAAATAACATTTGTTTGTATGTACGTATCATGTTTTGTTTATCCATTCATTTATTGATGGACAGTTGGATTATTTCTACCTTTGGCTATTATGAATAAACTAGAGGCCTGGTGCACAAAATTCATGCACGGGTGTGGGGGGCTGGTCCCTCAGCCTGGCTTGCACCCTCTCCAATCCAGGACCCATCGGGGAATGTCTGACTGCCTCTCCCAATCCGGGACTGCTGGCTCCTAACTGCTCACCTGCCTGCCTGATAGCCCCTAACCCCTATGCCTGCCTGCCTGATTGCCCCTAACCACCTCTTCCTGCCTGCCTAATTACCCCTAACTGCTCCCCTACCAGCCTGATCACCCCTACCCTAGCTTCTGCCATGTCCTGCACCCAGGACCCAGGATACCCCCCTCCAGCCAGGCACAGGCAGCTGGGACCTGGGTTTCTTTCTCTCTGGCTGGCTGCAGGCACCCAGGACCTGGGCCAGCTTCACCCAGGTTGGCCGTAGCTGCAGGGGACTATAGGTGGGCAGCTTTGCATGGGCTGCAGTCTCAGGTGCTGGCTCCCAGGACTGCAGGGAGGGCAGCTTGTCCCTTTCTTGGACCACAGCCTGGCTGGCCCCCATTCCTCTCTCCCCAGTATTGAGTTTCTGAGCCTGTATGGTGTGATGGCATGATAATCATTTGCATATTAGCTTTTTATTATATAGGATTCTTCATGAACATTAATATACTAGTATGTGTTTGAATCCCCATTTTAATTTTTTTTTGCTTTTCAATTCTAGAAGTGGACTTGCTGGATCGTATGGTAATTCTATGTTTAGCTTTCTGAGGAACTGCCAAACTCTTCCACAGCAAATGCACAAGAGCTCCAATACGCAGCTTATCTGAGACCCAAGCAGAGTGGTTAGTTCAACCTTGAAGTTACCTGGCATCCTAGCTCCACCTCAGACTCCATGAGGTAAATCTTGCTGTAAGTGATTATAATTCACCAGCCCCAGATCTGCGGCTCCTCACTGGAGTTTGCCTCACTGAGACGGCCTTTTCTAGGGCTCACGCTGATTACTCTCACTAGCATAGCTCCGTTCACTCACTCACTCTCCGTCTCCCTCTTGGCTGAAGCAGCCTCCTCTACCTCTGACTCCTCTAAACCACCAGGCCCAACAACGTTCAAGTTGGCACCCCCACCTCACTTCCTTACACTCTGCCTGACCTCCTTGAGCCACTCAGCACTTCTTGTCTCTGCTCCTTAGATAACATTCATCTTACTGCCATCTTCCTAGAGCTAGTTGAAGTGAGGTAAGATGCACTGTTTGACTCTGATGTCTGTCCTGTGGCTGGCGTTGTTCTATTTAAAAATCTTAGCCAGAGCAAGGAGGCTAATTAATGGACACTTCAGTGGGAATTTTCCTCACCCTTTTTCTAGACTAAAACTTTTCTTTCAGTCATCCATCTGCCTCCATCCTACTTGGGGGCATAGGTAGCTCATCACAACAGCTTCCACCCTGTCCAAACTTGTCCATTTGCCTCCAAATTGCACCTCGGTAGAATCCATCTTGCCAGCTGCAATCATAGAACAGCTCCTGCAGCACAAATTCTTTTACTCAGACCAATCAATTGTTCTGTAGGCCCTACTCAATATGATCCAAACACCTGATTTGAGCAGTTCAGGCCTCCAATGATGGCCCACGCCACCTTCCCCACACTATCTGCCCCTATTTCCCAGCAGCTCCTGCTGCCTGGGCTGTGCCCATCCCCTGCACCTGGCTTATAACGTGGCCTGTGGGTTCCCCTTCAACAAGGTCCTTTGTCTAATGAACCTCTGCATTTTGTTCAAGGATAGAACTTCCTAGGTCACTCCAGCTAGGATGAAGTGCATATCCTCCTCTGGTCTAGCATTTGGTTTATGGTTTAGCTTGATTTAAAAAGCATTTAGTGAGCTCAGGGTGTCACTAGAAGAGGGCAGATGGCTGGCTGCTAACGATCTCAATCAGGTCACCTTGAGGCATTCACTAATGTCAGCTCCAATCCACAGGTTGTTAGGTGGGGAACCTGGCTTTGAACAATGTACTCTGGGCAGAGTACCCATCACCTGAGCCCATAGAGGCGCTTGGTGTGTGGCTGTACCCACGCACATGCCTGCACTGCAGAATGTTATTATGCTAATTAATTTACAGTGACAGCTTTAACCTACATGGATAAAGGCATGCATGTCACATGAGTAGAAGAGTATCTCCCTCATGGATAGACTTTAACTAGAAGCCAGTTAATAATCAGAATATTAAGTGAGTGTAGAATCAAAAGAAGTCGCTGGCTCTAAGAGCCAGACTGGGGATTCCTGTCACAGGGTCTGAACTGCTCACCTTCTTAGGCCAATGGGGTTCCCTCCTCTTTGGGCAGACGGCCTCTGTCAATTCCACTTACTCCATCCAGCCTAAGCATAGTTCACCACAGTTTTACCCTCCTTCGCCACCCCTACCACACACTCCTTGAGAAAATCAGCCCCCTGTGAGGGTAGTTTTCTTTTCCCCCAGATCTGCAGCAGCATGCTGGCTTTGGTTTATCCTCAGGCCAAGTTCAACCCTTGCAGTTGTGTCTAAGTGTTTCTGCCTACACGTCCTACCAACACAGCAGGTATTCAGCTAACGTTGAAAAAGGAGCATAGACCATCTAATAAACAGTCTGTGATAAATTCCCTCCAATTCTTCCTTCAGCAGATAAGTCTACCATTAGTGATTGTGTTGAGATAATGTTAAATGAAGGTTGTTCACGAAAATGCTCTGAATAAAAAAAAAAATAAGTTATCCAAATGCTCCCAGGCCTTAAATAGGTGGTTGTGGAGAAATAGTCCAGGAGGGCTCCCTGCTGGAAGAAACTGGATTGGGAGGCCATTAGTTGGCTCTGACTGAGAGCCAGGCCGGGGCCCTGGACTGCTGCCCTCTGTCCATCTGCCTGGGGTCCTCCTTTACCCAGAGGCCTCAGCGTTACAGGAGAGCATGCCGATTTTTCTGGGCTGTGTTGCTGACCCAAGCAAGCCTGAAGCGGGAACCCTTATTCACTGGGAGTTAATAGTTTATTTTCTTCCTTGGCCATTTTTAGAAACCTCCCAAGGAAGGAAGACAAATAAAAACCGAGTGAACTTCCTCACAGCTTAGCTGCATGGTCCCCGGTTATCCGGCGTGAGCAGTATTTGTCTCTGATTTCAAAGAGGGGAGCAAAACGAATGGGAACGGAAAGAAGGAATGGAAAGCACTTTCTAAAGACCGGCTTTAACTGCACTCAAACTCAATTATGGAAATGTTTTTTTAAAATACTGCAAAATCGGTGCAAGCAAAATCTCCATGTGTCCAGGATCCCAAAAGACATGCTAACACCTAACACGACGTGTGTTCTGTGACGGCCCCAAACAATAGGACTGGACACTGTGGGCATCCTTCACAGTCTTTTGTTTCCCACAGACGCCCATGTCGCCGCAGGGGAACCCACTGTTTCTTATCTAGCCTTTCAGCTTTCAGTGTGAATTACCAAGCAGTCCCCCAGACGGTGACTCTTATCTCCTCACAAGATCCATTTAAGTATCAATTGGCACATTCCGCCTCAGTGCACTACGCTCAATGTATGTTAAACCATACAATTCGTGGAACAAAACTGGCCAGAAAAGTGAGCGAGCATTTTTTCTCTTATTGTTATAATAGGAGCTTAATATATGTCCTAATATAATAGATCACTCTTTTGAACTATAATTATAGGTTACTTCTGGCCTCAAAATTGGCACTGGAATAACATGAATTTATTTTCTGTTTCAGATTCTGTTTTGCTGTGTGTGTATGTATGTGATGGTGGTGGGGGGCATGCTAAATAAAAAAGCAAATCAAACCTCCCTTTTAGATCACTGCTTGTATAATTGATTTGTATTATTGGCTCCTTATTTTAAAAGGTTCATTCACTCATTTAGTTTTCACTCATTCAACTGTTTTAAGCGCCTGTCATGTACCTCACTTGATGTTGGATATACCCTCATTTTGCTGATCTTCACATCTTGGATTTCGTTGAAGTTCTAGAAATGAAGTAACCCTTTTCACATAAATATAAGACTTCCCTGGTCCCAGCATGTTAGGCAGAGCCATGGAGACTTTTTGAAGATGTTATGCAAGGAAAGTGCTAGACTCCTTTAAATACAGAGGCAGGGAGCAGGCTGTGTTCACTTTCCCATAATAACACACCTTGCTGCTGATAACCTGACAAAAAATAAGAGGTGAGGAACTGAAGGACTAGGTCCACCTCTGATATAATGGTGTCAGGTCACCTGAATTACTTTACTCCACTATGTCCTCCCACCACATTATCTAATTTGTTTCAGTAGATTTATGCAAAATAGCACAAGAATAAGTCTGTCACCTAAAAGAAATTAAATTGTGTCCTAAAACAACTTGAATTCATGCCAAATATTATAACACCTAAAAGCATATGTACATATATATATTTATAATCTAATAAAAGAGTAATATACAAATTAACCCTCACTCCATTACACCCAAAAGCCACACCCACCAAGCAATCAGGAGCAAATATGCAAATTAACTCAACTAAGTTGGCAGTAGCCACGGAGCTGAAGTTGCCCCAGGCAATGGAGGAAGCCAGGGCTCTGTGGGCCCTGAGCTCTACTCAAGGCTACAAAGTTTTAATTATAGAAGATAGACAAACCGCAGATACCTGCCGGGCTGGAACCTTGGGTTGCCAGGGGCAACCCAGGCTTCACGTGGGGGATCAAGACAACAAAGTTTCAATTATAGAAATTAAATAAATCCCAGATACCTGCTTCCAGCCAGGCACCCCAGTAGGGACCCAAACCCTGAAGGGCTGTGGGCAGCCTGAAAATGGCCCTCACCCCCTCACCCAGGCTGGCCACACCCCCATGGGGTGAGGGTTCCCACTGGGGGGCTTGGCAAGCCTGCAAACAGTCATCAGCCTCTCACCCAGGCTGGCCAGGCACACCAGCAGGTGGACATTCCCTGAGGGGTCCCAGACTGCGAGAGGGCACAGGCCAGCCTGAGGGACCACCTGAGTGCACAAATTTTTGTGCATCGGGCCTCTAGTATACTAATAAAAAGGTAATATGCTAATTAAACTGGACATCTTCCAGATGTCATTCTGGACATCTGTCCTGAGGAAGCTGAGGACTGGGGCAAAGCCAGCCAGGGTCCCGGGTGCCTGTGGGAGGTGGGAGGAGGGAAGCCCAGGTCCCAGAGGGAAGCCAGTGCTGGCAGCCAGGGGAAGGAAGGCCTACTCTTGCATGAATTTTTGTGCATCAGCCATATATATATATTTAGAGAGAGAGAGATATGTAGATAGATAAGTGCTGATACTTTACCCAGAGAAAGACAGAAAACTGAAGAAAGCATTACATATGTGCAATAGAGCCAGTAAAGTTACTTGCAAAGTTAGTTAAAAGGCTTATTAGCATATTTTTCTCACACTTTTTAATGAAAATCCATAAAACATTGAGACGAAGCAAATTAGTTTAGGGATTAATTAGAGATGTATAAAAAGAGATGTTGGGTGAATACAAAAGAAATCGGAAAGAAAGTTATTTTCACTCTGTTAATGTAATAGGCAGCTGATTACAGTTTATCCTAATTCATCACATAAATACTTTCATCCAGCACTCACTGACTTTTGATGTGATCACTCATGGCTCCCCAGAATATTGCTATAAACATTTCATAAAGATAACTGCTTCCAGCCCTGGCCAGTGTGGCTTGGTTGGCTGGAACGTCATCCTGAATACCAAAAAGTGGTGGGTTCAATTACTGGCCGGGGCACATACCTAGGTTTCAGGTTAAAAAAAGAAAAGAGTGGCTCTATCCTTAAAAAAAAAGATAACTGCTTCCAGAAATATGGTGGACCAGTGTTGCTGTGAGGAACCCTCTTGTTGTAGAAAAGATATAAGTTAGGACATGCTTTCTGATGATCATAAAAACTCAAACCTTGAGATAGATGCTCAAAACGGGGAGTATAGGCAAAGGGCAGGGAAACTTGAGGTCTTACACCAGCAGTGGTGCAATAAATTAGATATTGAACTGGACCAACAATGTAGATGAGCTGAGCCTGAAAAATCTGTGTTGAATTGTGACGCAGACCAAATAGTCCCAGGTTGGTGCAGACTGTCAGTTCACAGCAGGAGCAAATACAAACACTCTCCTAAAGGAAGCATCGTTCATGATCCCCACAGATGAAGAACAAACAAAAAGCTTGTAAATGGAGATCACAAAGCTCAAGAAAAGCAAGCTCCATGAGTGAGAGTCACAGAAAATGACAAGGACAAGGAGCAGATTTAGATCCCTTAGGACTGTAGAGACTGGAATTGTCAGATATAGAATGTAGAATTATGTGTGAACAATTAAAAAAAATAATATAGGGAACAAACAAACAAGCAAAAAACCACATAATTACAAAGTATGGCTATGTAGACTTGAAAAGAATCAAATAGAAATTCTAAAAATTGAAAATATTTTTGGGTAGAAAATGGCAAAGTACCCTTTTGGATAGAGCTAAAGAGAAAATTAGTGGACAAAAAGAGAAATCTGAAGAACATATCATCAGAGAGAGACAAAAAGATGGAAACATGTTTTTAAAAATTAGAAAAATATGCAGTAAATAAAAAGATCTAGCATATGTTTAATTAGAATGCAGAAAGAGAAGAGAGAATGGAGAAGAAATACGTGAGGAGGCAATGTCTGAGAATATTCCAGAACTGATAAATGACATTAATCCAAAGAAGATGAGTAAAACAATTCCATGAGTGGATATATCATAGTGAAATTTCAATGACAAAAAGGAGATATAAAATCTAAAAGTAAAATTTAAAGCAAAATTCAGTGTTGTTTTTCTAATTAATGGTGAAGATGTCCATTTTCTATCAACTCTAGGTAAACTCATTCAAACGTACTGAAAAGAATTCTATTTCATAGTAGGTGCACTGCAGTCACTTTGGTTTTTATTTGAGTCCCTGTATATCTATACATATAAAAGTCTAAGCGACCATCTGACCATTCAACCATCCAACTGGTAGCTATAATGCACAATGACCATCAGGGGGCAGATGCTCAACACAGGAGCTGCCGAGCTGTGGTGACTTGGCAGCTGTGGTCCTTGGGTGATGCACCCAGAACTGGAGAGAAGAGTGCCCCATTCCAGGACACATCACCCAAGAACTGTCCTCTTGCAATCCAGGACCCCTCAGGGGATATTGGAAAGCTGGTTTCAGCCTGATTCCCACAGGCCAGGCCAAAGGACCCCACTGGTGCACGAATCTGTGCACCGGGTCTCTAGTTTATTATAATTGACTAGAAGCCCATTGCAGGAAGATTCTTGCAAGAATAGGGCTTCCTGAGCCAGAGCAAAGCAGAGAAGGGAGCGAAGCCCACTGAGGCAGGCTTCCCTCCCTTCTCTGCTGCCTCAGCTCCTTCCCATCTCCACAGTCTCTGCTACCTCACCCCCCCCATCTCTGCTCCCTTGGCTCCCTCCCTTCTCTGCTGCCTCGCTCCCTCCCATCTCCACTGCCCCGATCCCTCCCTTCTCTGCTGCTTGGCTCCCTTCTACAGCACTTGGCTTCCTTCTAGGCTGTCTTCAGTCTTTGCTCCCTGCCTGTGTATACAAATTAACCACCATCTTGTCTGGGTTAATTTGCATATAGTCACTCTGATTGGCCGGTGGGCGTGACTTGGCCAGTGGGCATGGCTTAGGTGTCTTGGAGTGATGGTTAATTTGCATATTACTCTTTTATTAGATTAGATTATAAACTAATAGATCTCTTGGCACACAAGCTGTTGTCTATTAAGTAGATTTAGAATTTGATTTGTCACTCTAAACTTAATTTTAAAAGAGTAGAGATTTTTTTTTTTTCATACTAAATGTATGCAACTATTCAGCTCAGTTGTTTAGAACAGGGCTTCTCCATCCTGACTGCCACTTTGAATTGCAGAGGAATTTTTATGATGTATATTTTGCACAAATTTTATGTGCATAGTCGGGTGAATTATAACAAAGTGACACATCTCTGGTGCAGGTTGGCTTTTACCAAACAGCATTACCAAAAATTTCTCTTCTGAATTGGAGGGCAGAACACATCTGTGACAGGGCTCAAGTGTGTTTGACAGGCAGGCTTCCAGGCAGGACATGCTGGCTTGGAGCAGACAGAAGCCTGGAACTCCCACAGCAATCAAGGAAGAAGGGCCTTATTCTGGTGGTAGCGGATTTTCCTGTTGTAATTCTTATAGCAGCTTTCTTTATGTTTTCCCTCACTCTCTGAGATGGAGGTCTAGGATGGAGGTCCTCAATCTCATCATTCACTAGAGAATAGGACTTTAATACTAAGGACAAAAACTTCCCATGCCAGCCTCATGTTTCCCCCAAAATAAGACATCCCCCTAAAATAAGACCTACTTACAGTTTTGCCTCTCACTGAAATATAAGGCATCCCCCCCAAAATAAGACCTCACTGAAAATAAGACCTCACCCGAACATAAGGCCTTCCCGATAATAATGCCCAAGGCCCAAAAGCTACTGTAACTCTGGACTCTTGGGCCATAGCGGCAGGTGCCACCGCGCAGCTCACTGTTGGCCACAGCATAGCCGGAGCAGACAGGAAGTGCGAGGTCTCTTTTAATCAGAGAGCCCGCGCTGCCACCAGGACAAGCTGCCGCCTGCTGCTCGCTCTGCCCTGACGGACACTGGCTGACTCACAATTAGACAGTGAGTCGTGCGGGGCAGGAGTTGGGCACATTGTGTGGACACACAGGTAATAAATTTCCTTTTTTTTGTTCAACAATAAATGTGTACCGTATTCTTCTTCATGGAAAAATAAGACATCCCCTGAAAATAAGACCTAGTATATCTTTGGGAGCAAAAATTAATATAAGATGCTGTCTTATTTTTGGGGAACCAGGGTATGTAGCAGCCTCTGTATATTGGGGTGAGGTACAGGCTAGGGAAGTAGTTGAACTGGCTATTCTAAATATAATTAAGAATCTTGATATCTGCCTGACAAACTATTCTTGGCTTTGTCCTAATTGACCTTGTATTTGGAGTTTCTTTGGAAGCTATCCTGAGAATTGCTTTCATCTCTGGTGTTTCTGGCTATAGTTTTTCTGTTCAAAATTTCCTTAAACTTTCTGGCCCAGTGCTAACTCCATTTTTATTTTGCTTTGTGTTATTGTCATATCATTGTTGCATTGTCTTCATTTGTATATATCTTTTTTGTAATTTTTTTCAATGAGGCCATGGGGAATGGGAAGTAGGCATTCAGTCCTTTACCAGACACTAAGTCCTGACATCTTGAGTAGCCCCTGATGATCAGTTTCATCAATTTACCTGACAGAGCTATGGTCCCTGATCACAGAACACAGTGAAAGTAGTGGAAGAAATATTGGATGAATGTCATGAGGTAGTGGTACTAGTCCTCATACTGCCATACACTTGTTATTTACCTAGGATCAAGTCAAGGCACCTTCCTGGGGCTATTTTATCATGTTTAAAAATTGAAGAGCAATTTATCAATATTTATCAAAATTAAAAATACATTTAACGTTTTAGCCAGCATTCCATTTTTTGAGAATTTACCTTGCAGGTATAACTGCACATGTAGAAAATGATAGATATGATTATTTATTATAACATTAGGGGAAAGAATTTTTTTGCTCTGATATTTGAAAACATTCAAGTGTTTCAGATCAATAGGAAAATAATTAATTAACCACGGTATGTCCACACAATGGAATATGGGTTTCCCCACAATTCAAAAGTAGTGTTTCTGTGAATCCTGTTTTAAGCTGAAATGTCATAAAATGAAAAAATTTATAAAAGCATAGTGTTATTACATCCTTAATTGCATTCTTCATTTAAAATTTGAATGTTTAAGTGTATTATTAAAATTCAAAGTGGTTTTTGTTTTGATAGTCAAATAATGCCAATATTCTTTATTGAACAAACTCTTTATTTCCTATGGAAACGCTCTCATGATTGTGTAGTAATTTCCCACATTTTTTTTTATATGTTTCTCGATTGATTCCATTCTACTGCTCTATTTGCGTTTTCTTGTGCAAATAGCATTTTTTATTACATCAGCTTTAAAGTAAATTGAATGTCTGGTACTACCTGTACCACTTCATTATTCTTTCTCCCTTTTATATACTTGAGAATTCTTGCATTTATTTTTCCACATGAACTTTCAAATTATTCAGTCCGGTACAAAAAATAAGTCTATTGAATTTTGAGAAGATTACATGAAGCATGTATGTTTACTGTAATAAAATTTTTTAATGAAAAAAGGCAGTATGTTGAAATCAACAGAGGCCATTTCCACCACAGGAAGCATAATGCAAGGTTTCCTATTGAGTGTATGAGAAGCATAAGCAGAGTGTCAGAGAATCCCATCTTCTTACACAAAATAAACCCTCTCTAACAGCATAGAAGTATGCCTGTAAACTTCCTCCCGGGCAGACCATACATGTGAGTGTTTACGAACTGCTGTGTTCACAGATGTGTCCTTATCATAAACCAAACTTCAGTGAAGTGTGGGTGCTTCTTAGATAGTCCTGTATGGGTGGTGAGGGATGGGTCACGTGGTCAAGAGCCGGAACTGCCTGCTCAGGACTGTGGGTGTGCAGATGTAATTCCCAGTCATGGTCTTTTTCACAGACAATTAGTCCTATTTATATAACTGCACAATTGATGACCCGGGTCACTGAGTCACCATAGCTACAAAGGAAAGCAAAATGCTCTGCAGTGAGGGCCCTGCAGCTCTTGAGAGGAGCTATCTATCTATCTATCTATCTATCTATCTATCTATCTATCTAACCCTAATATGCCTAAATAGGCCAAATGGCGGAACAACCAAACAACTGAACAACTGGTTGCTATGATGTGTGCTGACCACCAGGCAGTGAGCATGGAACATAGTGGGCATTGACAGGAGGAGGCAGAGTGTGGAACATGGCGGGCATTGGCTGTGGCGGGATGGAGGAGAGGTGAGTAGGAGCACCAGACCAAGACGTGGCACTGGTCACTGTCATTGGAATGAGGCTTTGGTGGTTACTGAAAATTATTTGTTCCGGCACACCACAGTCCCGCCAGGTGTTCACACCTGCTGCCGGCACCGGCCCCGCTTGCACCTGCTGCTGGCACCTGAGCCACTGCTTGCACCTGCTGCTGGCACCCAGAGCCAGCCCTGATTGCTCAGCACCATCAGCGAGTGTGAGTGATATCTGCCAGCCCCAATAGTTCCTTAGGTCTTTTCCACCTCTCTCTGCTCCTGAGTGGCAATTGGGGCAGCAGTTGCCACTCGCACCCACTGACAGCACCAGCCCTGCTCGCACTGCTGCCGGTACCGGTCCCAATTGCTCCACACACTCAGTGGGTGCCAGGGGGGCCGGCACCGTCAGCACATGGAAACTGCAGTGGCGGGAACAGGGCTGCCAGCAGACAGGGGACAAGGAACTGAAGTGGGAGAGGCTGGGCAGGGGCACAGAGGATGGGCCGAGACCCATCCCTGTGCCCACCGCAGCCTCGAGGCCCACAGTTCCTTTCAAGGTGCACAAATTCATGCATTGGGCCCCTAGTAATGATATAATATAATGAAGGCTAAATGGGCAGCACCCAACACAGTGGGAAGAGTAGGTGCCCTAACACTGTGGTGAGAAATGTGGCTGAGATCCCTGCACTTCTATTGTCTGGTTGTGAGATCTCAAGCTCTCTTAGCTTCAAGATCTTTATCTGTAAAATAAGGGTGAAAATGCTGATGATTGGGCCTTAAACAATACAGAGAGCACCTCGAATGACACCTGACACATAGTGGGCTCTCAATAGATGCTAGATATCTCTATATATAAAAGGCTAACATGCTAAGCGTCCGACTATTTGACCAATTGCTATGATGCGCACTGACTACCAGGGACAGATGCTCAATGCAGGAGCTGCCAAGCTGCAGTGACTTGGCAGAAGCTGTTCTTGGGTGATGCACCCCAAAACCAGAGAGGAGGGAGCCTGACTCCTCATGGGGCTGCACGATTCCACCTTTGGCCGTGGGTTATGTTGTTGCTGGGGCACTGTTGGCCCCGAATCTGGTTTACTGCACACTTGCATTTGCATTCCACACCCTGTATGACAGCAACTTTGCAGAGTGCTCTCTCATATTCTGGGACCCCTTAGGGGATGTTGGAGAGCCTTTTTTGGCCTGATCCCCACAGGCCAGGTGGAGGAACCCCGCCTGCTGGAGGAACCCCACCTGCTGGAGGGACCCTGCTCACTCCAGTGACGCTGGGGAGAGACCTCGGGAGGTTGGCTCCAGGGTGTGTCCAGACCATCTTGCCCAGTCCCGCCCCAACAGCCACCTTTTAATTAATTTCCTTTCAATGTGCATGAATCCGTGCACTGGGTCACTAGTTAATGATAATCAGAAATGTACAACAGATAGCAATGGGGACAGAGAAGGTAGTATTTTGGTGTCCGGAGTTGTAGGTAGAGCACAGGAGGTTTATCTTGGTGCAGTGGCTGATGCAATGCTGTGAGCTCACTCCAGCAGTTCAGATCTTTCTGGCAAACCAGGAAGATGGCAACGCCCGCCTGAGCCCCTCCCAGAGCCACGTACACAGTACCCCAACCTTTATGCTCATTGGCTCCCTAAGAAGATGTTCCATGATTGGCCACCTCTGCTATAAATACTGCTGTACTTCCGCAATAAAATTAGACCTGCGTCACAGAACCTGGTCTCCAGAGTCATGCATGCAAGCGTCCTAGCACTAGGGGCTCCACCGTCCTCACCCCTGGGAGACCCCCTGCTTCATATGGCGCCCGAATGTGGGACCCCCAGAACGTCGGACCGGGTGAATGACCCTCTGCAATATGGGCAATGTTCCCCCAGCCGCACGCACCCCTCAGGTGCGAGCTCTCTACGCCATTTTGCAGAGTAGATGAGTTAAGATATCAGAAAAGAAACTCCAGATGCTATGCGAGTATCTCTTACACTTTAATCCCTGGTTGTTAGAAGCCCCCTATGGGACTCAGGCACCTGGGTAACGTCTGCTGAGGTTCACAAAGGAAAAACATTTCTGCTTTCTCTAACACCCACCATTTTGGCCCTCCTCGCATGTCTCTCTGGAGTCTTCCATAAACCATCTCTGCCTATACCTGCGGCCCTTGTGGCCTCAGTGGAGGAGGGTCCCTTCCCCCATACTCCCATCCAGAGCCCTCTGCACCCCCTCTAATCCATGGGACTTGTACGTTAAAGAACATTCAGATTCGGACAAAACCAAAACCAAAAAGTCTACTGCCGAGTCCGTGCCTTTGCGGGAGGGGAAGACGGTTCCACCTCCAGGTTCTACACCAATAAACCTACCTGAAATACGAGTACTCAGGCTGAGTACAAGTTAGGGATTTATGTGTGATGATACACGCACTTCTATACTGTCAGGACAATCCAGTTAATATCTTTTCCGATAGTGCTTATGAAGTTCACACTGCAAAAGCTATAGGCTTCTCTACCCTCAGAATTAAGGAAAACCCCCTCAAGCCTTTCCAGTAAACATCAACCCCACAGCTGCTAACAATTAACCCCTATAACGCCTCAAGTAGCCATCCCAGACTCAATCACCTTACATGAATTACAAGAGCTCTGTGGCCAGATTAATTGGGTTAGAAACAGTCTATTTATATCAACAGGGGCCCTAAACCCCCTATTCAACCCAGGGGAGAGGTTGCGCTTGTATCTTCCTAGAAGGTGAGAGATACCCCCTCTGGATTCCAGTGAGAGACATCAAGCCATACGCCCTAAGAGATGAGTCGGAGACCAGTCACCCAACCAGTGGCGGAGATGGAGGACCTTTCACTTGAAGAGGAGACAAGGCACTGCCGGAAGAGATATCCTCGAGGCAGAAGGACTCACCCCATAATGTTGGGCGATATTAAGCCGCCTCACTTTTTGGCTAAACCCTGCTAACCTATTCATTTGGGCTACCTTAGCTGGTATATTCCTCACAGCATTCTTCCTCTTCCGCTGTATGTTCACCATGATAGCCCGCATAACTGCATAACAGGCCATGACTATACACAGCCAACAGACACTAATAAAAAAGGAAGGGGGAGATGTAGGTAGAGCACAGGAGGTTTATCTCGGTGCAGTGGCTGATGCAATGCTGCAGTTCAGATCTTTCTGGCAAACCAGGAAGATGGCAATGCCCGCCTGAGCCCCTCCCAGAGCCACGTACACAGTACCCCAACCTTTATGCTCATTGGCTCCCTAAGAAGATGTTCCATGATTGGAACCTCTGCTATAAATACTGCTGTACTTCCGCAATAAAATTAGACCTGCGTCACAGAACCTGGTCTCCAGAGTCATGCATGCAAGCGTCCTAGCACTAGGGGCTCTGTCGTCCTCATCCCTGGGAGACTCCCTGCTTCACGGAGTAGAAACAAGTGTTTATAAATGAAAATGAATGACATATAGCAGGCATTAAGTATTTTTGTATTGTGAGATTAAAAGATGCTGGAGTGGGTAAGGCTGAGGAGAAGGTTGGGAGGACAACAATGAGAAAGGCCCTAAATGCTAGTACGCTAGGTCAAGGGATCATGGTCATTATGTCAAAGCAGATTCTCTTTTTCAGAATGGAGTAAAAACATAAGGTTTACATTTTACAATGGCCCTCTTGGCAACAGTAGAGAGGATGGACTACAGGAATTTGCAGGTAATGTTTTGTGGTAATACTGCAGGCAGGGGGGTCGTTTTATTTCAAAGGAAGCATTGTTCTTTTTTTAAAAAGTTGCAATGGGAGAGATATGGTATGTGCAGAAAAAGCAAAAAAAAAAAGTATGTTGAATAGCTAGAGAGGTGACATAAATTCTGGAAGTTAAGGAATCCCTTGTTAGGCTCAGTCTTGCTCTCTTTCCTTTCCTCTCTCTCCTGCAAGTTTCAGAACAACAAAGGCTTACACTTCCCCGGGCTGAGTAACTGTGTCAGCAGTGGAGAACACCTGCAAGTTTGCAGGATTTAGATGCAGCAGATAGATATGAAAGTGCGGAGTGCTTTGAACATTCTGTCTTTATTGAGCATGCAGACCCACACTAGCAATGGATGGAGGACAGCTATTTTTGCTTCAAAATCAGCGGCTTGATTTAACAGAGAGAGCTCAGGCTGCAGAGACAGCCAGGCTGAAGGCTGTGGTCTAGTTGCTGACTTACACTATGTGTAACTTAATTTCTCCTAGAGACTCAATCTCATTTGTTAGTGCATCACTCATGAAATCCATACACTAGTGGAAGCAGGCGAGACATCAATAACCAAATTTATCCCAAAGAAATGTGTGTAGTAAAGAAGAGGGGACCAAAGAACTGCTTTTTGTATGAGGTGGTCCATGGAGGTGTCCACGATGAAGTCCCATTTGAGCACATCCTTGCAGGAAGTGAGGAACTAAATTTTAAGGATATTTTGGAAAAAGAGAATGAGAGGCTTAGAAAACAGCAAGTACAAATGCCCTGATGTGAAAGGAAGTAAGCTGGGCTTGGGAATATCAAGGAGGCATGTGTGTCAGAGAGGAAACATGGTGGAGATGAGAGCAGGAGGGTGGTGCTGGTTAGACCACGGTAGCTTCGCAAGCAGATTGGGGACTCACCCAGTAAGCCTGGGGAGGCATCCAGGCCAGCATCTCCTCTGAGGGACCTGAGAGAATGCTTGAGGATCGTGAGGGCTACAGTGCTATGTACAGACGGTAGGAGGAACTGGGAAAAGAGATCATTCCAATAGCAAAAAGATTCTGTAATGGGCCAGCAGAGCAATGAAGAAGGTCTAGACAAGACAAGGTGGCTGAGGTGCTATGGAGTAGGTTATACTCTGGAAATAGTTAGAAGGTGGTACTGGCAGGATTTGCTGATGGATGACCAAGGTGTGATCTTTGGTTCAAGGAATTGTGGCTGGACTTGTAAGAATAAAACAAAATAAGTAAAATGCCTAGCATTGATAGTTGCTCAAAATAGGAATTCCTTCCACCTTCCTTTGAGGCTCCTTAGTCTCTGCAGTTCCTGACCTCTCCAGCATCTCAGCATAGGCACTGCATAGTCCAGAGTGGTAGAGTTGGGGCAGGGGGAGGAGATAAAGAATAGTAGAAAACCCCATATCAATCATATCTGAGTTTAGATTTTTCACCAGCAGTTCTCTCCTTATCAGATAGGTGCCCAATCATAAGTGACATGGGGAAGAAAGGATAAAATAAAATAAAGCTATTATCTATTGCCTCCTGTGTCCATGATTACTTATTTTCTGGGTAAACAAAAATGAAAAGATTGAGCACCACATTATTTTATATCTATCAGTAGGGCAAGCATATACAAGAACTGCTTGGGATGAGATGTTTTCTTTTCTAGAACAGCACCAATGAGATTTATCTGAGATTTATCAAAGGCTTTCACATTAAAGCACAGTCAAGAAACACAAACAGCCCTAACTGGTTTGGCTCAATGGATAGAGGGTCAGCCTGTGGACTAAAGGGTCCCAGATTCGATTCCGATCAAGGGCACATGCCAGAGTTTCAGGCTCAATCCCCAGTAAGGGGGCATGCAGGAGGCAGCCAATCAATGATTCTCTCTCATCTTTGATGTTTCCATCTCTCTCTCCCTCTCCCTTTCTCTCTGAAATCAATAAAAATATATTCTTAAAAAAGAAAAGAAACACAAACAAAAAAACTGTTTCTCCAGGCTCAAAGCTTTAATCCAAGTAGATTCAACAAAGCATTGAAAAGCAACAATCATCAGTGGCAGAGGACTTAGCTCCAGAAGGAGGCAATGGAAAAAAAGAAATCACTGTACATGATAAATACTGAAAAATGGGTAGAGAAACCATGGCTAAATGTCCTTAGCAGAGTATCTAGCATTTAAGGAGGAACCAAGTCATTTGGTTCAAATCTGTCCCTAAGTCTAGTTTTCAATGATTAAGCCATAGGGCCACTCTTCTCCAAGGAAGTGCTAAGCCACCTACCTGTTTAGCTACAGTCTTGATTTTTCTTAGAATCCTGCTTTCCCAGCTGTGTCTCCATGGAAGACATTGAAGCTGGTCCTTTCCTAGGGTAAGACATCTAAAAGGCCTTAGGTCTTACATCTTAAAGGAAAACTAACATTTACTTGCTTCCTGTCAGGTCCTCGGCACTCAGCTTAGTTCACAGTTCTGCTCTGTGTTGACTATCATTCTTTTCAATGTTCAGAGGTGAGACTTGAGACTTCGAGAAACCAGAACTCTCACCACAAGCCCCATAAGTGTTTTGTCCGGAAGCTGGAGTATGGTGGAGCTGAGACAGAGCCTAAGGTCCTCATCTTTATCCTCAGATGCTCTTCCTCCCAGTACACTCCCATCACTGGCTAGTCTTTACACTCTCTGAGCCCCTGATTTCATCATTACTCCTAAAGCATTCATTTAGTGGTTTCCTAACATTTTATCTGGAACAACTGTAGGTAGATAGAAAATTTTATCAACTTTATGGAGTATTGCATTATACTTAGCATGACTATGTTCCACCAATCTTAGCCATGCTTTCAGAGTTTGTAGTATGTGAAAAGGCTACAGCAAGAAGTGATCTCTATCAAACCTAACTTCATCAAACCAATGGTCTTGAATGGGCTGGTGTGAATGTGTGTGTGGGGTTGTACTTACAAGCAATGTATATTATATTCTATATGGCTCTGTGCCACCAGAGTTCAGCAGATCATTGCTCACTGTTGGAAACCTGTTCCTTTTATCCTAACCATTTTCCCCTTATGTTATTATGTATTTATTTACTTTTATCCTCACCCAAGGATATGTTTATTGATTTTAGAGAGAGTGGAAGAGAGAGAGAGAGGGAGAGAGAGAGAGAGAGAGAGAGAGAGAGAGAGAGAGAGAGAAGAGAAACCTTCCGTACATGCCCTGACCAGGAATCAAACCTGCCACCTTTTGGTGAATGGGATGATGCTTCAAGAGCTGAGACACCCAGCCAGGACACCCCTTATAATATTATTGTTATTTCTACCTCTAAGAAGAGCATAGTGTCACCAGGGAGGAACACTGAGTAGCTCATACTATATGACTCCTTCAGTGCTAAAGTAATTTGGTGAAATAGTAAAACTTCACCACTAATAATTGTGTGTGTGTGTGTGTTTCTTGTCCACATTGTCTTGTGTCTCTCAAAGAGGAATAGTATAGGAATAGTATAATTAATTAAGCAAACAGAAGCAGAGAACTTATTATGCAGCAGGCATGATGTTCCATGCTCTCTTTGAAAGTAGGCTCTTATAACACAACTAGAGGCCCAGTGCACAAAAATTTGTGCGCTCGGGGGGGGGGGGTCGTCCCTCTGCACAGCCTGTGCCCTCTTACAGTCTGGGATCCCTTGAGGGATGTCCACCTGCTGGCTTAGGCCCACTGCTCAGGCAATCGGGCCTAAGCTGGCAGTCAGACATCCTTCTGGCAGCCTGGGAGCCCTTGAGGGATGTCCGCTTGCCAGCAGGGAGCAGGCCTAAGCTGCAGTCGGACATCCTTAGTGCTGCTGAGGAGGTGAGAGAGGCACCCACAACCACCGCTGTACTGACAGCCGTCAGCCTGGCTTGTGGCTGAACAGAGCTCCCCCTATGGGAGTGCACTGACTACCAAGGGCAGCTTCTGCATTGAGCATCTGCCCTCTGGTGGTCAGTGTGTGTCATAGTGACCAGTCATTCCCAGTGGTTCTGCTGTTAGGGTCAATTTGCATATTACCCTTTTATTATATAGGATTATACACGATAGAGGCCAGGTGCATGGGTGAGGTCTGGCTGGTTTGCCCTGAAGTATGTCCCAGATCAGAGTAGGGTTCTCACTGAGGTGCCTGACCAGCCTGGGTGAGGGGCTGATGGCTGTTTGTATGCTGGCCACATCCCCTTCAGGATGGGGTCCCTGCTTGGGTGCCTAGCCAACTTGAGTGAGGGGCTGATGGCTGTTTGCAGGCTGGCCATAGTTCCCATTGACCCAACATACCAGCAAGGTTGGCTGGAATTAGCTATCTGGGGTTTATTTATCTTCTATAATTGCAAATTTGTTGCCTTGAGCAAAGGCCACAGCCTGCCTAAGCAAGCAGTTTCCTCCATTGCTGGTGCAACAAAGCCTCCTGTTTGCTTCAGCCCTGTGGCTTCTATAATTGAAACTTTGTTGCCTTGAGTGGAGGCCACACTGGCTGACGTAGGCAGTTTCCTCCATCGCTGGTGCAATGAAGCTTCCTGTTTGCTCTAGCTCCATGGTTGCTGGCTGCCATCTTGGCTGGGTTAATTTGCATACAGTTGCTCTGATTGGCTGGTGGGCATGGCTTAGGTGCGGCAGAGTGATGCTTAATTTGCACATTACTCTTTTATTAGATTAGATAGCTTATACATTCTTGAAAATCAATTTATGATGGAAGAGGCTACACCAATGACCAATGAGTGATTGACACTGATACTATTACTGAGCCTTCCCTTTTTCTGGTGTTTCAGATGATGGAAAACTCATGGATTTTGTGTTAACAAATAGGAGCAGTGAAGAAGATGAGCCAAGATACAGCATGATTAAATTACAATTGGTATTTGCTTTGAAAATGTAGTCTGAAACATAAACATGGGGTATGTCTATTCCATAACAAAAGAGGTCAGAGGCTAGCTAATTACTGGAATGTTTTTATCTTACTATTTTAAACCTCTTCAAGTTTATAAATGTGCAGGTATCTGAAGTGATGCACTACAAATATTTACTAAGTGATCGCTTTTTAAACTTTTCATTGGACGCTTTTGTGTTTAATGGATTCTGCATCCCCAAATAGGTAAGACAAGCTCACATAACTACCCATCTTCTGAACTCAGATTTTACTATGTTCCAATCTGGGGTAGATATGGAGTTCTTGAGGAGGAATAAAGGTAATTAATCCACAAAGCCACAGTTCCTTATATGATATGCGTATCTTACCAGTAAATATCTTTTGACTTGAAGGCAAATAATTCATTTATAGATGTTAAATTGAGACTATTTTAGGTAAAGTTCATGAACACAAACTCTTTTTCACTCTTCATTATAATTTAAGACTGAGGTAAAAGGATGTTAGTTATGCTTATGTTATGTAATATTTGCCATAGCAGATGCACTGCCTTCTGTTCTTGAGTTTATTCCATTCTTGTCCCACCAACCTATGCATATAGTTGTTCTTTGTATTTTAAAATAGTATTTTGACATAATAGTATTTTGACATAATTGTAGCTTCAGTGATCAGGGTCTCTCTATGACAGCATCTCTGTGCTTTTCTTTTATTTTCCAGCATTAAAACCCATTTGCTGAATGTAAAGAATTAAAAATGCACAGGTAAGAAGTATTATCATTATTTCGGTATGCCTAATTTTATCATTTACTGTCATTCACCTTATTTCCATTTATATTCTTCTTTCGTGGTTGTATGGGTTTGTCCCATCTGTGCTATAATCTCTTGACTGTATCTTGATACTGTAAGTATTTACATATTCATTTTTTCTCCTCAGCACCATTCATATTATCTCCTAAGACATGGCCAACACAGAGTTTAATTAACTCTGTGTTGATATATTTCCCTCTAGATTATTAAGTAAGATATAGAAATTGTGTTATTAAATTGGATTATGCTATATTTTCCTTAAGGTTTCTAGAGATTAAATATATTCAATCCAACTAAATTGCATAATTTACATCAAATTTTTAAAAAAGGAACACACACACACACACCTCTAACATTTGATTGGTTGGGTATACAAGACATGTTTTCATGCCATTTGACTTAAATAAATGATACATTTCTGCCCACCCACTGTATTTACTTCTAATTTTTTAGTACGCTGCCAAGGTTTCTAGAAGACAGAAACAGATGTTACTACAGAAAGCTAAGAGAGTGAAAATAGAAAATAGTAGTTGGAGGCTCGAGGTTCTAGAGTTAGGCTGCCTGGATTTTAAGCCCGGCTCCCATACTTCCTGGGTACCTGACCTGCGTACATTTCTTAATATCTCTGTTACGGACTGCGTTGTGTTCCCCTCAAATTCCTATGTTGAAGCTTCGCCTCCAAGATGGCTGCATTTGAAGAGAGAGCCTTTAAAGAGATAATGAAAGTTAATGAGGTCATGAAATTGGGGTCCTAATGCAATAGGATTAGTGTCTTTTAAGAGGAGGAAACACTAGGTGCTCTCTGTGTGCACTAACCACCATGTGAGGAGGTAACCACTGTAAAGCCAGGAAGAAGGTCTCATCAGAAACCTACCCTGGGGCACCTTGATCTTGGACTTCCAGCCTCCAGAACTGTGAAAAAATAGCCTGGCTAGTGTGGCTCAGTGGTTGAGTGTTGACCTATGAATCAGGAGGTCACGGTTGGAGTTCTGGTCAGGGCACATGTCTCTCTCTCTCTCTCTCTCTCTCTCTCTCTCTCTCTCTCTCTCTCTCTCTCTCTCTCTCTGTGGTTTAAGTCACCCAACCTGTGGTATTCTGTATAGTAGTCTCAACAGACCAAAACACTCTCAAAAACTAAAATTTCAATTTTCTGATATAAAAAAAATGAAGTGAAAAGTCATTTCAATTACTTACCTGACACAGAAAAATCTCAGTAAGTGTTAGCTATTATTATTAATATTATTTTAAAATATATTTTTATTGATTTCAGAGAGGAAGAGAGAGGGAGAGATAGATAGAAATGTCAATGATGAGAGGGAATCATTGATTGGCTGCCTCCTGCATGTCCCCTACTGGAGATTAAGCTGTAACCCAGGTATGTGCCCTTGACTGGAATGGAACCCAGGAAGGACCCTTTAGTCCACAGGCCAATGCTCTATCCACTGAGCCAAACCAGCTAGGGCAGCTATATTATTTTTAATGAGAGAGTGCTTAATCTACCAGAAGTCAGACAGATGGCTTTAACCTGAAACACATTATTCCTTAAGGCATACAAAATGCTTTAAAACAAAGTATAGATAAAAAAATTCCTACATGAAAATACTGCCAGAACAATAATGTAGATGAATTTATCCTCTGATAAAAATGTTTGCATTCTCTAGACATCAAACTATGTCTAATAAAGTAAAAAAAAAAAAAAATTGATTAAAATTAGAAATAAAACAGTAAAAATATGAGATATGGCTTTATAAACATTGAAATGACTTCTGTTTTCATCCTGTAGTCTAAATGTTTGGAATCTTGCAGACAAAATTTTGCTAAAGAGTTTAAGTTATTTCCTGGTAGTTTTTAAGATATCTTATAAATCTAATTAATTTTCTAGAGTTAAATAGATAAGAACTTCCTTCTATTTCTTTGTATACATGTTGGCCAAATAATGCAACAAGATTACCTGCTTTTCAAGAAAGTCACAGATTACCAGATATGGGTCCATTCTTCTCCTAACGTTCAGAACTCTATGTTTTGCTAAGTATTTCATCAAAGAACAGGTCATACTTGTTGTTCTTAAGAAGAAAATGTTATTTGCTCTTCTAAAAATGGATTGTTATCAAATTCTGCTTAAAGTTCTATTCTTTTCTAGATGTATACAGAGTTCTAATACTGTCCAATTATTTTCTGGGACAAATTGTATTTGTTCCTTAAAGAAGTGATCTTTCTTCTTTTATAAAATGAAATTGATACTTGATCAGGTCTAGTTTTATATTATTATTATTTTAATTTAAAGAACAGTTTTCAAACGATACTTGCATACTTGGAACCCACCCTGAAAGTTGGAAGTGACCTTGTCATTTGTCCTTGACAGTGCCAGATAGTTTCTTTCCATTCTCCTTGTGGTAGGTGAGAGAATTGAGAATGATAATTAGGGATCCTTTTTCACTTCTGGACTGCTGTTTGAGGGGCAATTTGCTGAATTCCGTTAGCGGGAAGTTCAAAAGATGGTTTACGTGTCCAAAATAAAAGCTTTTGATTTGCATTGCTCTTCCTGTCCCTATCTGTATTTCCTCATTTCTCCCCGCCCAGTAACTAATACTTTTAGTTTCTCATGGCAGAAATCTGGTAGTGATCTTTCATACCTTCATTTATGTCTGTACTCATACCCAGATATTCCAGTCTTGTCAGTTTACCCTCAAACCCTATTTTGTACCCAACCATCAGTATCTACCTTTAAGATCACTACCCTTCAAGCCAATATCTTTGTTCACCTGAATTGCTCAGTTGTCATCACAATCACTGCATCCCTTGGCCTCCTTCAGGTAACTCAACCAAAAGACATTTCTTTCCTCACAGCTCTGGAGGCCAGAAGTCTGAAATCAAGAAGCCAGTACGGTTGGTTCTTTCTGAGGTATCTCTCCTTGCTTTCAGACAGCTGCCTTCTCACTGTGTGCTTGCATGGCCATCCCTTTGTCTGTGTTGTCTCTGTCCTCATTTCTTTTAAGGTCACATTGGAAGGGCCCACACATTTGATCTCATTTTACCTTAATGACCTCTTTAAAAGCCCATCACCAAATACAATCACATTCTGAGGTACTGGAGGATAGAACTTCAAAATATGATTTTTTGGGGGAACTTAATTCAGTCTATAATACTTCTAATGTCAGGTCATAAAAGGCTGTGCATCATCTGTTCACTCTTGAGGCCCTGAGCCACTATGTAAGAAATATTTCTACTCCAAGGCACCATGCTATGAAGAAGACCAGTGGGCAGAATAGGTGTAGATGCTCAGGTTCACGGCCTCAAGAAGCCTAGCCTTTGAATCACGTTGATACAAATAATAGACATGGGGGTGAAGTCCTAATGACTACAGCTGATTTCAGCCCCACCCATCTGAATCACCAGGCATTTTGAGTCTTTCCAGATGATGCCCCATACTTTATGGAACAGATATAAGCCATCCTGGCTGAACCCAATCCAAAGTCCTGATCCACAGGACCCATGAGCACAATAAATTGGTTGTTTTATACGATTATGTTTGGTGTGTTTTGTTACACAGCAAAAGATAACTGTAACACCATCTCAGGGGCTTCACTTATGTCCTTTTCTCTCCCTGGAATGCTCTTACCTCTAATATTTATCATCAACCTTTGAGCCTCACCTTAAACATTACCTCCTGAGAGAAGTCTCCTCACAATACCAACTGTTCCATTTTATTTGTTTGACAGTTTTTCCTTCTCAGAGCTTCCATAAACATTTAACTGCATTACTTACTTTTATTATTCAGTTTATACCTCCTACATTATATTAATTGCTTTTCAAGAACAAGAACCACTTTTCACTTGTTCACTCTGCAAAGTATATGTTCTCTGTACTCATAATATGAGGCTGTGAAATATCTGCTGAGTAGATAAATCAATACAGGTTCAGTATTGCTCTGTTCTTGTGGGGAAAAAGTCATCAAAAGTAAATTGATCAGAGCCCTGTCAATAAATAAAAATAAAAAGTAAACAGATAAATTGAAAAAGAGGCTCTGTTAAATTTAAGCAGTACACTTCCATTGAGCACTTGTTCATGCTCTTATCCAGGAGCTGATGGTGCAATGATGACCAAGAAAACCCAAATGTTACATAAATCCTCTAGAGGAGAGAACAGTGGCAACTCATAGATAACCTACTTTTTTGGCATAGTCTCCCCAGGGTTCAGGGATCTTAAGGTTGGAGTAAAGTGATGAAACTACGGGGCTAAAAATGCTCATCTGAACTTAGTTGGTTAGGTTGTTTCCACACAAACAACAGGATGAGACTTCAGAAGTCTGTGGACATTACACATTAAAGATTTAAGCACACTCATAGATAGATCTGATAGAAACCAGGAAGGTCAACCCATGGAGAGGTGTGGAGGCTTAGGGCCCAACAACCAGCCTGGAGACTCAAGTCTCAAATCAACATTCTGGCCGACAGTGATCAGAGCCATCAAATCACCTAAAGGGGCAGGTGGTAGCATGTCCTTGACAAGTCCAGCTTCCCAATTCCGAAGCCTCTTCTTTCTCTTTAAAAAAAATATTTTTATTGATTTCAGAGAGGAAGGGAGAGGGAGAGATAGAAACATCAATGACGAGAGAGAATCATTGATTGACTGCTTTCTGTACAACTCATACTGGAGATGGAGTCTGGAACCCCAGGCATGCGCCCCAACCAGGAATCAAACTGTGACCTCCTGGTTCATAGGTCAACGCTCAATTACTGAGCCACTGCAGCTGGGTTAAGCCACTTCTTTTCAAAATAGTACTTCTTTTTTTTTGTCCCCAAAGTTTTATAGTTATTTCTCTCAGTTCTTGTGAGTTATACATCATCTCAACCTATTACCTGCATGTATGCACCTCTGCCAAAATCTGAAAATTATGTGTGTGTGGGCTGCTACAAGTGGGCAGGTGTGGATGAATACGGGGATTAAGAGGAAACAGAAATAATAAGAAAAAAATGTGACTAATGTAGCAAAGTAGGCTAATGAACTGGCTGATTGCTTTCAGACATCTTTGTTTAAATCCAGAGTATGTCAACTTGAAAATCATAATCTATGGACTGCACAGCTTTCCACGTTTGCTGATCTCATGCATACTGTGTTAACAGTGGGCTCTGTGGCTAGGAATATAATCATCTTGGGCAATCAAAAATGATTTTAGAATCCGTACAAAAAACTGAGCGATGGAAAGTCATAAAGAGAAGGAAAAGGTTGGGAAGATCCTCCGGTGAGCTGTCACATATAGCAGCACTGCAGGAGACCTTTTGAAAAGCACTTGTATGGTTAGTTAAGAAGAAAAAGTAGAAACACTGACCGTGTTAAACCATGAAGGTGAAGACTTTTCAGGAGAAGGTCTCCTGTGAACTATGTCTACATCAGACTTGTTTCTAAACAAGGAGAGATCCTCAGGCTCTCTCAGGTATGCTGACCCAGCCTTCTGATTCCTGTCCCTCAAAGCTTCATTATTCAGGTCTGTCCTTCTGCCTTGTCACCTAGCTTTATAAGCCTGTGCTGTGATCTCTTTGACATCTTGTTCTCAGCCTAGGGTCCTTTAAGTGTTCCTTCTGCTGGCATTCAGTTGTGGCCTTGACCTTTTATTTGAAGTCCGAATAACTGGCGCTTCTCGATTCTGAATAATATGGTTCTTCCTGGTTCCATTGTTTATTCTTCTTATTCCCCTTTTAGAGGTTTGCTTGCTGCTGTTGATTATACATGTCAGGGCATTTTGACTTATAGACAAAGCCTCCAGGTTAAATGAAAAAATTCTGAGGCAAATCACAAAATGTGATATTGTTCAAAGTATACTTCCGAACAATTGACTACATTTCTTCTCATGCAACTTCTGTTGCTCTTGTCTTGTAAGACATGACATGCAAATATCTTACATGGTTTTCTCTTTCTTTTTGCAAACTTGAGAAAAGTGAATTTATTGAAGTAACTTGCATTGTATGTTCTAAGAATTATTTCTCATTTCTTATATTTGCATGGCCTATAATGAAATACCTTGAAGAAATTTTCTCAAAGATGATTTTTCTATTCGCTGAATATTTTCTAAGAGATTCGTTAGTATGAATGATCCAGTGGTAAGTGCATTTAAGGAAATCAAGGTTAACAGAAGACCATTTTATTAACTGGAGGTACATTAGAAAGAATAGAAAGTTACGGAGCTTTAGAAAGAACATCTGACTTTAATGGCTATTACCATTTTTTATATTTCAATTATAGTTGACATACAACATTATGTTAGGTTAAGGTATACAACATAGTAATTAAACATTTATGTATCTTACAAATGATCATGACAATAAGTCTACAACCCATCTGGCACCATATATAGCAGCATTATTTAGAATATCCAGGAACTTCTGACTTTAAATAGGGGTTGAATGAACATCTAGATTTATTTCTGTACAATCAAGAGGAAAATCACTTATGACTCAAGATTGGAAGATGTTATTAATATATCAAATTACAGAACCAAGAATGAAAAAGGTCTTGAAAGGCAAGAAGGAAAGAGTTGAAATTAATAGAGAGAAATGTGAAGTCTTGCAAAACTTGAAAAACAATTTCTGCAGAAACTGTAATTTCATGTAAAAAAAAAACACTATGTTTAATTGTTCTGTAATTACAATTAAGCCAACAGGAAATATGACCACTATGAGAGTTCTCACCACTTCTGGCTGCATTGTAAGAACAGGACTTACTGGGCCCTCAAAGGAGGTTACTGTGCCCACACAGCTCAGATTGCATCCTGACATGCACACCTGGCTCTAAAAGGGACATTGCACCATGAGCTGTCTCCAGAAGATGCTCACCAGGGTCTGGAAGCCTCCTGAACATAAGGTCAGAAATAGTGGAAGGACTTGTAGTTATGCATCAAGAAGATAGAAGATTTGGGGAGAAATAGGAATCCTGTTTGTAAATATTAGAAGCAATGTCAAGTAAAAGAAGAATGAGACATTTTGGGTAGTTGTACAGGTTCAGCCTGGAATGCATGGAAGTTATTAAGAAGCAGGACTCAGCCTGGGGATATTCAATTCAATAAAAGCTTAATCACCTATCATGTTCTTTTTTTTTTTTTGTATTCTTTTTTTTAATTTTTTTTAATTAAATTTTTTTTTATTACATAAAGTTTTACAAAGATTGGTACATATATCTCTTTTTTCCCCTGCCCTTCCGCCCGCCTCTCCTACCCCCCAGTGTTTTGTGTCCATTATTTATGCTTAAATGCATGCACCAAAAGTCCCTTGGCTGATCTGTTACCTCCCCCCCCCAATGTTCCTGTCCTTGTTGCTGTAATTAGACAGTCTGTTTGATGCTGCTCTGCCTCTGTATCCATTTTTGTTCACCAGTTTATAATGGTTATTATTATCCATAGATGAGTGAGGTCATGTGGTATTTTTCTTTCATTGACTGGCTTATTTCACTTAGCATTATGTTCTCCAGCTCCATCCATACTCCTGCAAATGCTAAGAACTCCTTCCTTTTTCCAGCAGCATAGTATTCCATTGGGTAGATGTACCACAGTTTTCTAATCCATTCATCTGCTGATGGGCACTTAGGCTGTTTCCAACCTATCATGTTCTAAACATTAGGAATACAAAGATAAATGGAGTTTAATCTCTGCTCTCCACTTTATATTTTAGAAGGGGAATAAAAGTTCTCAGCATTCAGTTTCAACGTGTGCGCTTTGTTTTACCTCCAACAACAGGCAACGCTCTGGTCCCAGCTGGATGTCCTATCATTTATTAGTAACTCAATTCTCATACGATCTACCCAGATACACACCAAAGGTTAAGGGGTCAGTCCTACAAGCCTGCCCTGCTCCTTACTTCAGATGCCAGTCCCAAGTCCAGGTCATCACCTGTGCTTTTGATGTGGTGACAGAGATTTTAGCAAGGGAGAAGAAGGCCAAGAACAAGAGCCTGGGGAATTCAGTAATTTAGGGTCTGGCAGGAAAGAGAGTTGTGTCAGGTAATAAACATATTTAAACATAAACATGGCACTATTTGGAAAACGCATGATAATGGATGCTTGAACTTGTAGATGTTGACTTTCCTGTCCTAAATCTCATTAGTCCCCTGCGACTCTGTGAGTATGAAAAGAGCTTGAAGTTGAGACTGATTTTTGTGGAAGGATTTTGTCCTATTATGGTGTCCTTGTTTCTCACTTTCCCATGTCTCCAAGCACCTCCCCCCCCACACACACACACACATTTTAATATGTATTTGGGAGTCTCTCTGTCTGTGGACTGTCTCAGCCTCTCGAAGGGCATTCTTTCTCAAGTCCAAAGCAGTGGATAGCAGTGTATTTGGATGCATCAAAACTGGGTGTCCCCGCCCTTCCTTGAAATTGCTGGCATTGTAATCAGCAGCTGTAGAATACTTACACGATTTCCAGGCAGCTAATAAGTGGAGCACTTCTTAGAACTGCGCAGCACGCCATCCTTTGAAGAACGCTGCCAGCCTACATTGTGGTTAACAACTCAATAATCAACACAACGGAGTTACTCTATTGTCTTGTTGAACAGAATATCTTCATTGTCAAATGCACTCACAGTTGAGTGCAGTGGAAAGGAAGCAGAGATTGGATTAGGTTTTGAGTTCCCAATGTGACTTGATTACTTTTTTCTTTATCTTTTCTTTTTCTTTGTCTATTAACTTATTTTCTCTATCTGCAAAATGGGAATGATGTGTAACCAAGAGGGCTATTCTGGTAGCTAAATACAATAATGAAGAAAAGCATGTGGAATACTGTATTACACTGCTAATTTTATTTTGGAAAACCTATTTTCATGTCCCCTCAATGTGTGCAAAAATCTTATCTATTCTTTAAAGATATATGTATTATCTAGGTCCACGGGATAAAAGACTCAGAGAAAAAACACTGTTATTCAAAGGATTGTCATGGCACTGATAAATGGGTCCTTTGTCCGCTATGGATTTCCCCGATAACTTCAGTGTTCATTACAGAAGCACCTCTGTTCTATTCTCCCTTTTACAATTTTGTCCTTACAACAAAGGAAATCAAAGCCCCCAAGTTCAATGCCCTGCAGTGCAACTCTGATCTAACTACACAGAAACAAAGGGTCACAGCGAAGGGGGCTGTCTGAACTCGCTCCCCTAGCTATGCTGGGTAGTCCTGCATTCAGGAAATATGTTATCGCTCATGCCACCTGTGCCACAGCGTCAAAGCAGGCAGAATCCGGGCAGAATCTGATGAATTGGGAATTTTGTGTCTGGTCAGCTTCTTTTGGGGATGGACATACTGATAACACCATCCTCAGATACCTTGTGTGCGTATGACTCAGATTCACTAGACAGTACAATGAAGTCAGCAAACCCTGAAAGGCATCTTGCTACTAATCATTAATGAACGCCTGGGGAACAGGGTCTATTTTTTTTTTTAAAGAAGGAACTTCTTAAAACAATATTAAAGTCCACTACTGGATGCATGATAGTGAATAAAACTGCAACTGCTGTTTCCACGGGCAATATTTTATTGCCCGAGGAGCAGAAACTTGCAGCACTGTATCAATGATAAAAATAAAATAACAGCAACAATAACCACAACTACCGCCACAATAATAATAATGTGCTTTCATTCGTGCAACAAGTAATCATCGCATTCCATCTTAGATTTCATGTTAGTCTGCCCTACTAGCAGGCACTACAGAGAGGAGGGCCACAGCCCTTCTGAAAATGAAGCTAGCAAGCATAGCCACCTACAATATATGACAACAACATTTTACACACAGACACACACACACACACATTCAGAAGAGGAAGAGATGATTCCTGCCTGTGATGGTCAGAAGTTTCCTAAGAGAAACAAACAAAATGTGGTAAGGACTATTGGGAAATAAAATATGGGAGGAGCAAATATATGGAGTGCACAGAGAGGAGAAAGGGAATAGCGAGGGAGGAAACAGCAAGAAGTCCCCAGTTCCATGCCACACAGGTCTCCATGGTTCTGGGCAGGACCAGGGGAACAGGGAGGAGGCAGGTTATAGCGGGACTTGGATGCCATGTTGAGGAAGCGTGATTTTGCTCTGCGGTTCCACTGATGGAAAGCCACCTGCTCTCAAGGGACATGATCAGAGGTGCAGGGCAGGATGAACCCAGCAGAAGTGAAGCTGCCTCAGGTCCTGTTTTAGAATGAGGCAAGATCTGTATTGTGTAAAAATAACAAAACAAAACAAAGCATATAATGTATTGGCACTGCACTGAATGGATTAGAATGAGAAGAAAAAGAAAAAGAAACCATACCAGAAATAGGGAGAACAGGTAGGAAGCAGGTGGGAGGATGCGGTTCCTGATCCTAGAATTATTTGCACATACAGAACTTGAGTCGTTTTGTAATAGCCATGGTCATTTTACTCTAATCCATCCACAGCTGTTCACTGCAATCTTCTTGTGTAAAGTGGTGCCATTTTCACTGCTATTCTACATCCATAGGAAAGAACCATGCATACCTGGCTGGAGTGACTCAGTGGTTGAGCCTCAACCTATGAACCAGGATGTCTCGGTTTGCTTCCCCATCAGGGCACATGCCAAGGTTTCCGGCTCGATCCCCAGTGTAAGGTGTGCAGGAGGCAGCTAATCAATGATCCTCTATCATCATTGATGTTTCTATCTCTCTCTCCCCATCCCCCTTCCTCTCTAAAATCAATTTTATACACACACACACACTCACACACACACACACTAGAGGCCCAGTACACAAAAATGTGTGCCCTCGGGGATGTCCCTCAACACAGCCTGTGCCCTCTAGCAATCTGGGACCCCTCAGGAGATGTCCACCTGCTGGCTTAGGCCCGCTCCCTGGGCAATTAGACCTAAGCTGGCAGTCAGACATCCCTTTGGCAGCCTGGGAGTCCTCAGGGGATGTCCACTTGCCAGCAGGGAGCAGGCCTAAGCTGCAGTCAGACATCCTTAGCTCTGCTGAGGAGGTGGGAGAGGCTACTGCCACCACTTCTGTGCTGGCAGCTGGCACCCTAGCTTGTGGCTGAGCAGAGCCCCCCCATGGGAGCACACTGGCCACCAGGGGGCAGCTCCTACATTGAGTGTCTGTCCTCTGGTGGTCAGTGTGTGTCGTAGTGACCAGTCATTCCCAGTTGTTCTGCTGTTATGGTCAATTTGCATATTACCCTTTTATTATATAGGATAGAGGCCTGGTGCATGGGTGCAGGCCGGCTGGTTTGCCCTGAAGAGTGTCCCGGATCAGGGTGGGATTCCTGCTGGGGTGCCTGGCCAGCCTGAGTGAGTGGCTGATGGCTGTTTGGAGGCTGGCCACAGCCCCTTCGAGGTGGGTGTCCCCCCCCTGGGGTGCCTGGCCAGCCTAGATGAGGGGCTGAGGGCCATTTTCAAGCTGGCCACATCCCCTTCAGGGAAGGGGGTTCCCTGCTGGGGTACCTGGTCAGCCTGGGTGAGGGGCTAATGGCTGTTTGCAGCAAGGCTGGCTGGAATTTATTTAACTTCTAAAGCTGAAACTTTGTTGCTTTAACTGGAGCCCAGGTCGGGTTGCCCTTGACAACCCAGGCTCCCAGAACTTCCTTGAACCCAAGGCTGAAAGCAGGTATCTGAGGTTTGTTTATCTTCTATAATTGAAACTTTGTTGCCTTAAGCGGAGACAGGAACCTTAGCTTCCTCCTGCTTATTCCAGCTCCGTGGCTACCGGCCACCATCTTGGCTGGGTTAATTTGCAAAAAGTCCCTCTGATTTGCAGGTGGGCATGGCTTGGCTGGTGGGCATGGCTTAGGTGTAATGGAGTGAGGGTCATTTTGCATATTACTGTTTTATTAGATTAGATATACATACACACACATTTAAAAAAAAAGAACCATGCAAACTAGCCTATGCTAGGCTCAAGCTCACATGCAAGTCTCCGCATTAGGGCCCCACCACATGAATGAATGGAGAGCTAGAGAGCTTGATTGCAACATTGAAAAGGGTCAGGAAAGTCAGGAACTGGAGCAGATTTCAGTAACCGGGCCCTGGTGACCGTAGAAAGAGTGGTCTGAGAACTACTGAAGTCTTTGACAAAGTCTGTCTTTTGCAAAAAAAAAAAAGAATGAAGAGCAGGAGGTGAAGTGTTATTTTTCAACGTTCTGGCTGAAGGTGCTTGTTTTGGTTTCCTCTTCTAATATGCCCCAGAGATGTCCAATTGTTCTTGAACTTGGCTTGTTTGCTTGCACACCTTTTTGGGAGATTACCATGGTGTGATAGAGGGTTCCACTCATCCTGAAATGAATCTGCTAATTAATTTAATTTTATCTCGGGCATATTACAGAGTCCAATTAAGTTCCTAAGCCAGTCGCATCAGAATAAATCAACCATATTGTTATATAATTCCTTTTAATAAACAGAGTTATAATTATGTGAAGGCAATTCTGAGGATACCATATGCCACAAAGCAGGGAACCTAATTTATTTCCTTGATTTGGAGAGACAAACTCACTCATGTATAATAACTTTTATCATCCACATTTTAATTCCTATTACATTATAAAGTTTAAAGTATCTTGCTTGCTTTATAGGTCACAGGAAGAGTTAGTTCACAGTGGGGCTTGTGGAGGAAAGGGAGGCTGAGTAATGGATCCAAAATGATGTGCACGAGGCCAGGCTGAACATCCTGCTCAAGCCTTGTCGGAGCAGGCACCCATTCCTCCTGTGCTTTTAGCAGGCCAACGCAAGTAGAGATGGGAGTGGGGGTTGCGGGGGAGGGGATACACCTTGAAATAGATCCTGAAAGAGGAGAGCCATGTTGGGACAACTTCCTTACTTCCCACCTCCTCCACATTTTCCTGGCAAGTAATATGTGCTGTGTCAACTTCTGGAGAAAATGACTGATTTTAAAATATAACAGAACAGAAATCCACTTGGCAGATCTGAGAAAGGGAGTGAAAACACCTTTGTTTAATGATTTGGCCTGATTCCCCGTGAACGCTGCTGACGCCTCAGCTTTGCTGTGGATGGGAAAGTCTGAAGCTGGAGGTGGGAGTCGGTCCACAGAGCGTGATGCTCAGAAGCAGTTATCATCTCTGGCCAACACAGTGTTGGCAGAGCCATGGATACTCTGGCCCAAGAGCTGGATGATCTGTACAACCTCTCATACACTTATTTATCCAGCCCTCTCAGACAGCGATGAGTACTGGAGCATGAGCGATGCTCATGGAAAATGTTTGGTCAGATCCTAGCAACTACCATGTTGCTTACCTTCTCTTTGAACTGATTTTTCAGAATGGGAGAAAAATAGGAAATCATCCCCCACTTTTGTTTTCATATTTCTAATATAATGAAGTTCTTAAATTGTATGATTCAAATCCCAGTAATTTCTGGAAGAGATAAACAACCTGACTCCTCAATTGGCGATGGCATTTCTTGTCATTTAACGAATTTTCCTATCTCCAGAGGTAGCACCACTCATGAGTTACTTCGAGCACTAAAATGAGATAACCTGGACACAGATGTCCTAATTTGACTAGAATAAAAAAATCTAGACTAAAGCAAGGGAAGTAGCAAAAATTGACTTGAAAGTAAAGTACTGAGTGTATTATGAACTTTCTCTGATGGTTACATCTAACCCCATTCTGGATTGCTGCTAGAAATGACTGGATGCCCAGTACGTTTATTCCTGTTTCCTTCCTGCCCTTACACAATTAACCAGACGCAGGACAGAATGGAGGATTCTCAAAGCAGAGAAAGCACTCTATTGCACTCAGTGTGGTATCTATGGGGAGAATGTTACCGTGGTAAAATGCACTACCGCTAATTCATAACACCATGCATAGAATTTAGCATATTGCTCTGTACTTCCTGGGCTTGCAAAGTCAACCCCGGCCATCATTCGTCTGTAATTCTAGCCAACTGCCAGCATTCCAAATGAAAGAGATCAACACAAAATTTGACTCCAATTGAACCAGTTCCTTACCAAGGTGTTAATCCCAGGAATAATGAGTCTTAGGCTCAGCATTCACATTTTTAAATTTATTCTCAACAGCTTCAGATGTGAGATACCTCGAAGGTGACACTTGACTCTGTCCTCAGGCACTAAGCTGTAATTAGGGGCAGGAGCCCTGAAGGAGGTGCAGATTTTTTTCCGGAACCTGCATAAGTTAAAAAACCCAGGAACCCTGCGATGAAGTAAGGACTCTCAAATAGAGCATACTGAATAAAACAGTGGTTGCTTTTGATGATTAAAAGATAAATTAGGGTCTTATGGGAAAGTATCAGCATGTATTTTTGACAGAAATTTTCTCACTAATATTTTTGCTGAATATTCATATAAAAAAACCTCAGGTTTAAATGTAGAATAAGCGATGAAATTAAAGGTTTCTTCCTATGGTTCCAGACACACCACGAGTATCTGCTGATAACAGTGAATCCCAGGATGTCTGAATGTGACATCCGCTGAAGGATTGCGCACAAGATGTCAGCGGGACACTTGAGAGAACAGAGCAAACCTCCCACCACTGACACTCTATCCAGCCCTAGCAAGCAGGCATCTGCCTTTGCTACTGGGCCCAAAGCAAGTCCAAGTTATTCGATGAATCCAAATAACTAGGCATAACCATGGACACAGACAATCGAGTGGTGAAGGTCTGGGGAGGGGGATGGTGGCAGGGCTAGAAGAGGTCAAAGGGGGGGAAAAAGAGAGATATGTAATACTTACAATAATAATGGTTTAAAAAGGAAAAAATAGTGACCTAATTTAAATCCAGACTCAAGTTTTGCAATGTCAGCAGAGTGTTTATGAAGCTCAGGTTCCAAAGGTATCCAGAAGGCCTAGAGACTGAGCTTGAACATAATGGATTACATCACAATAGAGAAATGGTAGTGATTGAAAATAACAAATATTGCTTGATCTTGCAAACACAAACAGCAACAATATTCTTATCATGCATTTTCACTTCTAAATCCATGAATATTGGTAAAATGTAGGGAGACCAGTTCTTATTTATAGAACTTTTGCTTTGGTAAATATTTGTAACTCATATTTCAAAAATCTGGCCAAAAGAAAGCATATATATTCCAATATATAGTATCTAAATATATTCCAATATATAGTATCAATGTAGTTGTTTTGATTATTTGTGGCGAAGGGAGTTAGTCTGCATCAATTAAATAAAATTTGCAACCAAAGGACTTGCATGCATGCATATTAGCATAACCATGGACACAGACATTGGGGCAGTGGGGGCTTGCCTGGGTGGGAATGGCTGGGGTTGGGAGTGTCAACTGGGGAAAAAAGAGACATATATAAAACTTTAGACAGAAAATAATAATAAAAAAAAATAAAGGAAAAAAGAAAAAGAAAAGAAAAAAATCACATGTAAGTCTACCTCAACAGATAACATCTTAAAAAAATTTTTGATATATATTCTATTATTCTATAAAAAAAAAAGATTTGCCAAAGCAAGGAGAAATAAATTTATTTACATATTCATTGCAGTATCTCTTTGAAGTCGTGTTCATCTGGGCAGAATCTACTTCTAGTTGAAAAAGACTAAAATTATTGTCCATCAATTGATGATTGAATAAACAATGTGGTATATTAATATAATGGAATTCAGTTATAAACGTTGATGAAGTACTAATATCTGCTACAGTAAAGATGAACCTTGAAAACATTATGCTAAGTGAAAGAAGTCAGTCACAAAATGACCACATACATGATTCCATTTGTATAAGATGTTCATAGTAGGCACATTCATATGAGAAGTAAAGTCTGAAACTATCAAGGAAGGAAGGAGATGGAGAATGACTATGGCTTCTCCTTTGGGGTGATGGAATGTTCCAAAATTATAAAATAGTGATGGGTGCACAACTCTGTGAATGTACTAAAACCTACTGAGTTGTACACTCTGAAAGGATAAGTTTTATGATCTGTGAATTATATCTCAATGGAACTGTTATAAAAAATGACTGAAGCCACCCTGTTATTTTATGTTTTATCATGTCTTTAAATAATCTACTCTTTTTATGAACATTACTAGTAGAGGAGTTACATGGCCATAAGAAAAACTATATACTTTCTGTATGTATAAAGTTATGGATTTATTGTGACTTTTTGATGGTAGTTCTTTTTTTTTTTTTTAATTTGTCTTCAGAAATAGGCACAAGTTTATTCCTCTAGTACTGATAAATAACCTGTGAATTGCTTAATAATGGATCTCTTTTCTGTCAAAAGGAAGAAAGGTTAAAAAAAACAAAACAGAAGAACAACAAAACATAACAAAAAAGCTTTTTCAGAAGTTAGGAGGAAGGAAGCAGAGTATTTATTGTCATCTTTGATACTGGTCCTACTATTTCACTTCAGTGTTTATAGGCCTGTATAAACTGGCTGTTGTACAAGTGTCCAAAACCATCTCTTAGACTAATCTTCTCTTTGAAGAGCTCCGTGTTTTGGCATTGGCTAGGTGTCCATCTGATGCTCCTGCAGTTACTGCTGCCCTTAATCTGCTATTCCTGTGTGTAATCTTCCCTGGGTCTCCCTCTTTCAGGGGTCCACATCTCCTTCCCCTTCATGGGTCTCCCTTGTTTTCCAGAGCAAGTTGAATATGCTTCCCAGTTACCTTCCCCTGGGCACAATTCTGTTCCTTAAGGTGTGGCTCCTTCCATGGTGTGTACAGAAGAGCTCTTCTGACTCCTGCCTCGGCAGGTGAGAATGTACAAGGAAAACTCACTTCTGCCCTGGTTGGATGGAGGATCCAGATGCCACTTGCTGCTTCTAGAGGGCTCTTCCCATCTCCATGCCCATAGGCAGTGGATGATTAAATGGCCACGAGTTCCTAAAGAGTCCCGGCCTCGCAGCCACGCAGCCTTTAGGGAAAAGTTTGGAAATGTGCACCCAGCTGTCACCTTTCCATGTGTGGCTGGCAAAGCCATAGAAAAACTTGCAGCTGTTGCAATGATGAGCCAGAATCTCATCCACACCTCTGCTCTCTCTGCTCCAAAGACTAATAGAGACACTCTCAGATGGCCCTGTTCATTGTTCTGTTGCAACTGTAGCTGGGCTTGCCAGGCACCCAATTTGCTGGGGAAATGGAATGAATAGTAATTCCTGTCTTATGCTAGACAAGAGAAGAAGAGTGAAGAATCATTCCCTAAAACAGGACCACAGTGGTCACAGGGTTTGCACTGGATACTAACACATTGCTTCTAATGGGTTGTACCAATTTACACCCAATTTACATAGAGTGTCAACCTACCTAAATTCTCCCAACATATAGATGGCTATGGAATAGGACCTTTTTGCTAGTGATTATTAGAGAGGTTGACCATGCTTTCAAATGTTATTGGTCATGGAGGTTTCCACTTTTGTGCACTGCCTCTATATAGCCTCTGACTTCTTTTTCATGGATTCTTTGTAACTTTTTCTTATGGATTTGAAGTCTTATATAAGGAAGTGAATTATATAATCCTTTCTAATAACAGGAAAGAAATCAGAAATCTGAGTACATCAAAAAGCGAATGGATAAATAAATGGTGGTATATTTATATAATGGTATGCACTATAGCAGTCAAAATGAAATACATGTTTTGAAAAGGAAAAATCTAGGCAGGGTAATGTTGGGTTAAGCAAACAGCTGCAAATAGATGCCCATTGTGTGATATGCTTTGTCATTTTTAAGTGAGAGTAGTCCTAAATAGTATATAAATTTATTTACATGTACTTAAGTATGTGGAATGGCAAACAAAGCTCCTCTACAATATCAAGATAGATATTACCACTGGGGTGGGAAAGAGGAGAACTGAATTGCAGGATTTGGGGAGGACAAACAAGTGCTTTCATTGCATATAAAATGTTTTATTTATTAGTTTTGATATACTTTACAATTACACAATGATTGAAGGATAACTCCGCTTAGTTATGGTTCAGGCATTCCACTCACACATGGGACGACATGGCTGTGTCTCCTCTACAAAGAGATGGTCAAAATCACCATCCACAGCCCTGGCTGGTTTTGCTCAGTGGATAGAGCATCAGCCTGCAGACTGAAGGGTCCCGGGTTCAATTCCGGTCAAGGGCACATGCCTAGGTTGTGTGCTTGATCCCTAGTCGGGGGAGAGCAGGAGGCATCCAATCAATGATTCTCATCATTGATATTTCTATCTCTTTTTCCCTCTCCCTTCCTCTCTGAAATCAATAAAGATATATTTAAAAAAAAAACATTAAAAAAATCACCATACACAGACTGAAATTCTGGGGGCAGCTCATAGTCACGAGGAAGAGGTGAGGAAGATGGCAGCACACTACCGCTCTTCCTCCTTTTATTATCTGACTGGTCTAAATGGCCCTTTAAGCCCATTCCAAAAGGTGTAAGGGGATGCTGCACAGAGAGCACATAGTAGCAGCCACTGAACCATAGCTTAGTGTCGTTTAGCCCCTCTACAGACCAGCACTGCAAAGAGGCAGCCTACGGACCAACGAGGCCACTTTGGGGGCCATCTCCCCATCATGGTCCAAGCTGTGGAGAAGAATGACAGTACAAATGACAAAAACGTGTGCAGAGAGTATCCTACCATCTGTAAAGACTCAATGCTGGTGAATAGAAATGGTCCCCAAATGGAAAATGTCAGCATTTGAGGTTTAAACATACACACAAATACACCGTGGGAAAAGTATATATTATGAGAGGAAAAAGAAATCACCATACTTTTACTTACAGGGTACTGGATTGGCTTTTAGAAATCAAAGATGGCATCTGACTACAAACCTAAGACTTAAGAGGAATCAATAAACAAAACACAGCCCTTGACGTTAGACTAAGAATGGCAATAAAAAATATTCATATTGATCAGCAAGCTTAAGTGCTATTCTGTAATCTAATCTAATAAAAGAGTAATATGCAAGTTAACCCTCACTCCATTACACCTAAGTCATGCCCAATAGGCAAGCCACACCCAACAGCCAATCAGAGCAACTGTATGCAAATTAACCCAGCCAAGATGGCAGCCAATGGCCACAGAGCTAGAGCAAACAGGAGGCTTCGCTGCACCAGCGATGGAGGAAACTGCCTGCCCAGGCCGACTGTAGCCTCTGTTCAAGACAACAATGTTTCAATTATAGAAGATAAATAAACCCCAGAAACTTGATTCCAGCCAGCCTTGCTGGGACATTGGGTCAATGGGAGCTGTAAACAGCCTGCAAACAGTCATCAGCCCCTCACCCAGACTGGCCAGGCACCCCAGGGGGGGGACACCCACCTTGAAGGGGTTGTAGCCAGCCTGCAAATAGCCATCAGCCCCTCACCCAGACTAGCCAGGCACCCCATCAGGACCCCACCCTGATGGGGATGTGGCCATCCTGCAAACAGCCATCAGCCCCTCACCCAGGCTGGCCAGGCACCTTAGCAGGAACCCCACCCTGATCTGGGACACCCTTTAGGGCAAACCAGCCAGGCCCCACCCATGCACCAGGCCTCTGTCCTACATAATCCTGTAAAATAAAAGGGTAATATGCAAATTGACCCTAACAGCAGAACCACTGGGAATGACTGGTCACTATAACACACACTGATGACAAGAGGGCAGATGCTCAACGCAGGAGCCACTCTTGGTGGTTAGGGCACTCCCATGGGGGAAACTCTTCTCAGCCACAAGCCAGAAGGCTGCCAGTAGAGCAGTGGTTGTGTCTCTTCTGCCTCCTCAGCAGCGCTAAGGATGTCTGACTGCAGCTTAGGCCTGCTCCCCACTGGCAAGTAGACATCCTCTGAGGGCTCCCGAGCTGCCAGAAGGATGTCTGACTGCCATCTCAGTCCCGATCACCTGGGGAGTGGGCCTAAGCCAGCAGGTGGACATCCCTCAAGGGGTTCCAGACTGCGAGAGGGCACAGGCCAGGCAGAGGGACTCCCCATCCCCCAATGCACAAATTTTCGTGCACCAGGCCTCTAGTTATATAATAAAATGAAATAAAAGAAAAGTAGTATTACATTCTCACTTCAACTTCTACTTTTACCTAAAGACTACAGTTTGCTATTTTTATTGGAATTGTAATTTCTTACTGGACTTAGTTTATCCAGTACTTAATTTTCAGGTTTGATTAGTAAAGTTATTATTCCTTTATGATTATAAAATTACTTTCAGATACTTTTCCTATACTACCAACATGTTTTTAAATTTTTATAGTGAATACTGAACATAAAAAATATTAAAAAATAAAATCTTAAAAAGATACAACTTAACACAAGTTCAAAAATTAGATGTTTCCCTGCACTTTATCTGTCATCTGTTTCTTTATCTCAAGCAGAATTGTTAGTTTAAAAAAATAAAACAGCAAAAACATTCAAGAGTTTGAGGACAATTGCATGAAGTAGAAACAGAAAAAAAGTGATCATTTTAAATCACAAATAGTTAAGAGTACAGTTTATAATGTCAGTATAAAATAATAAATTCACTCATATGAAATATTTCTCTTATGAAAAACCACAGTCTAAGTTATGTTCCTCATAAGAGATGAATTTAAATGAGCAAACATTCTTCTACCAACTTAATTTAAGAGCAGTGCAAGCAGTTCCTGGTATTTAAATCAAACGAACAACAGAATAGCAGGGAGTCTGTTGCTTATATAAAGGATTTCTTTTGTTTTTCATTTCAAAGATGCTTGCTTAAAAGTTAGGCAGACACCAGGAACCTAGGCTATGGGTGTCCATTACCTCTGACTCTTGGGGAAGATCAGGGAATCATAAGCATTTCACTGATTAGGAAGCATTTCAATTTAAACATTTTTTTTCTCTTGGTCTTCAACAGGAAACACACAAGTGATACACACACATTGATATTCAGGGTGACATGAGGCTCCTACAAGGAGGAAAATAAGAATGCAATCTTTTGTTGCATCCAAAATACAGTTCTATTTTATTCCTTCCCACAGTAAAGGCTCACCGTTTACTATGTTCAGAAGAAGCATTTTGTGAATATGAAAGTTCTTGAGTGTTCTGCTTTTAATGTCTTTCTTGGAGTAAAAATATATCTTGAAACATATCCAAATAATTAAACTCTAAACATTAATCTATACTCCAAATACAGCCAGTGACAGCAGCAAATGAAGAATTGAATCATCATTTTTGGATATAAAGAAGCTCATGAAAGGAGAAAAAAACCTATCTAGGTATTCCAGATACCACAAATATCATGAATCTTGCCCAGAAAGTAGGGCTATAATGTGTAGCAGCAGTGTGGAGCCCCATCCACCTGTCTAATCGTTCATTCATTCACTCATTCGTTCATTCATTCATTCAACAAACATTACTGAGTGTTGCCACAAGGTCACAATCTATGTAGTTTTAGGGACGCAAATGTATGAATAAGACACAGTTTTTACTTTTTGAACACATTACAAAGAATTGGATGATGACAAATCTACTAGACAATAACTTCAAAAATTAAGTTAAAAGAAAAAGGAAATAGATGTAAGCACAGCCCCAGCAACTTCAGATGATTTTTAAAATCTCAATATTACAGGCTGAAGTAGAGCAGAAGTGTTGGAGTCCTCCTTGAAAATGGTACATGACAGCAGTGGTTTCTATTGTCATAGACTATGTTGTGGCTTCTCACATAGCATGGCTACTGGACAGATCTTTTGGCTGAAGGAATGGACAGGTTTAACTGAGTGAGGATATTATGTGGCCAGACAAATGCATCCCTTGGTATCTAAATCTAATGAAGAGCAGATTAGCAGGGAGTGTGTTGCTTATATAAAGGATTTGTTTTGTTTTTTATTTCAAAGATGCTTGCTTGGAAGTTAGCTGACACCAGAAACCTAGGGTATGGGTGTCTAATCTAATAAAAGAGCAATATGCAAATTAACCATCACTCCAAGACACCTAAGCCACGCCCACCAGCCAAGCCATGCACACCAGCCAATCAGAGCAAATTAATCCAACCAAGATGGAGGCTGGCAGCCACAGAGCTAGAGCAAACAGGAGGCTTTTGTTGCACCAGCGATGGAGTTGAAACTGCCTGCCTAGGCTGGCCAGGCCTCTACTCAAGGCAACAATGTTTCAATTATAGAAGCCATGGAGTTGAAGCAAACAGGAGGCTTCATTGCTTGACTAGGCTTCCACTCAAGGCAACAAAGTTTCAATTATAGAAGATAAATAAACCTGATTCCAGCCAGCCTCGCTGGGACGTTGGGTCAATGGGAGCTGTGGGCAGCCTGAAAATGGCCCTCAGCCCCATAACCCAGGCTGGTCACACCCCCATGGGGAGAGGGTCCCCACTGGGGGGCTTGGTCAGCCTGCAAACAGCCATCAGCCCCTCACCCAGGCTGGCCAGGGACAGCAGCAGGTGGACATCCCTGAGGGGTCCCAGACTGCAAGAGGGCACAGGCCAGGCTGAGGGACCCACCCGAGTGCATAAATTTCTGTGCACCAGGGCCCTAGTTATAAAAATAATTAGAAAAACAAAACAAAACATATTCTAGATTGTTGAAGAAGCATACATAAGAAAAGTAACCAAGAGTTAGTTGATTAAGTTAAATGATGAGTTTATTTTATTAAGTATTTTCTAACAATTGCTTTTATACTTTAAAAAGTATAAAATAAACCCACACCAGAGGTACTAGTTTCAACTCAGAATTGTAGATTTACTTGGTGAACGGTGTGTATGTAACTTTAGAGTACTAACAAAAAGCTTTCTATGCAAAGCGAAATAAGTCAGTTAGAGAAAGATAAATATCAATGATCTCACTCATTTGTGGAATAGAATGAACAGCATAAACTGATGAACAAAAACAGAGACAGAGAAGCATGGATCAGGCTGTTGGGCTTCGGAGGTAAGACAGGGGAGGGAGGGAGAAATCAAAAGACTTGTATGACCAAATTGGCATGACCAATAGACACAGACACCAGGGGATGAGGGCATGAGTGGGGGGTTGGGGTTGGGGGCAAGGTGGATAAGGACACATATGTAATTCCTTAATCAATAAAGAAGAAAAAAAGAAAAGCTTTCTAGTTCTAGAAAACATCCTTCCAAACTTAGAGCCCGACTAAGCCTCTAGCTCAGTGGTTTTCAACCTGTGGATCACGACCCCTTTGGGGGTCAAACGACCTTTTCACAGGGATTGCCTAAATACATCCTGCATATCAGATATTTACATTACGATTCATAAGAGTAGCAACATTACAGTTATGAAGTAGCAACGAACATAATTTTATGGTTGAAGGTCACCACAACATGAGGAACTGTATTACAAGGTTGTGGCATTAGGAAGGTTGAGAACCACTGCTCTAGCTTGATAAGACTTCCTTAAATCCTTCTTTCTGACAACATCGAAACCCTGCCATTGGCCACTTACAGATGATTTCACTCATTTTACTCTTCAGCTCAAAGATGACTCCCTGTAGGTAACAGTGTGATAGAATTAGCCTACATTTTATGTCTTACAATGGTAGGCCCATTGGTTTACTAGATTCTTTCAATATTGTGTTTACTATTATCCTTAGCTTTAAAATCTGTAATAAATGGAAAATTTATGTCTCTCAATCCAATGTTTTTTGGAAGAAGCAAGCTTGTTCCCATTATAACCTTTCTTACTTTAGGAAAAATAATCAAAGAAAAAGGTCAGTCTATCTACATCTTTTGAGGATACAGTAGTTATTAAACTACTCTTTCAAAAGCTGCGATGTAATAACATCACCATAATCAGGGGAAGCAAAAAGGCCTTCTCCTGAACCAGATAATGTTAAATAAGGTAATACCAGGACAGGCCTTACCATCCCTTCTTTAAAATTTATATCTTATTATTTCAACATTGTTGTTATTCAACCTCTAAATATCTACATTAGGAAATAAATGGGCATCATTGCCCCTTTCATTCTCTGTAGTGGGTGGGCACAGATGATCTTCACTCAGTTACTCTCATGTCTGGCTTCTTCATTTCACTCTGGTCTCGGCTCAAATGTGACATCAGGTAGGCTTTTTCTCACCAGCCTCTGAAAAGCTTTGCCTCCCTGAGCAACCCACACCCCTTCACCCAACCTCTCTCTCTCATTACCCTGGATTTCTTTCTGTGTGGCACCTCTTCCTGTCGGAAAGCCTCCTGAGGACGTATTTTCTTGTTATCTTCTGTTTCTCTCAGAGAACAGATGCTCAGAAGATCAGGTACCTGTTTGTCAAATGAGCCAGGATAGCTTGGGGCAGAGAAGGTACTTGATATGTGAGAAAAGAATCCATGAGTGCAAACATCACAGGTTAGAGGATGTACACCATGCTCTCCCAGACAGAGCTATTCCTGGACACCCAGAAGAGAAGGATAATGTTTGGAGAACATAATTTCAGGAGCAATGGTTCTCTAACACATTCCCAAAGTGAATTAGAATTGGGAGTACAGTACAATATACATGGACTACATTACAATATCACCCCAGATAACTATGTGCATGGCATTGCCTTGTATTATTATGGCTTTAATATTTTAGTTAGATGCTCTGAGCAACAATCATATAAATTTCATTTTCATTTGGCTGCGAAACTATTGTGAGCAATTCTTTTATTTTACTATCTTGAAATATCCTGAATAATACTTTGTTTTTTCAGATTCTGGAGCAAGGGAGAGTTTTGCCTCTCTGAGAAACTGCTGTTTCCTCTTCAAAGGAGACATATAATTTCATCACATTTCCTGTTTTTCTTGGCTCCCAGATAAAACAGGGACAGCTCTCACGATGAATTTTAACAACTGTATTAGCTCTTATGGGTAAAGTGTTTATCCTCTCATAGTTCTGTTTAGATTTTTCAAGTTACTTTTCCTGTATGTTACTTTCTAGGGTATCTTCATTTCTTATTTGAAAGGCTGTGAGGAATATTGAATGCTAAATATTAAATTTAATACTCAACACTAAGTATGAAATACCAAATTGAGTAACAGGCATCAATGAGATTGTGGGGAGATAACTTGAGAAATATTTGAGATGCCTAAATTGCCTTGAGTTTGGTTTCAAACATATATTAAATTACAAAATGGAGGCCCGGAGGGATTAAAAAATAAATTTTGAGAATAGAGCAATAAAGAATGGTGTCATTCTGGAGACCAGTATAGTTTTAAGGGCAGGCCTCCTATATCTAACAGTGTGAAGAAAAATGTAAAGAGAAAAATTCCACTCAAATCCCATTTAGGAGACATAAAATGCTGACCAGCCCTCTTTTCTCAGCATCAGACTCCTATTCACAGACTTGAAGACAAGCAGCATCCCTGTGAGGTCTGGTGAGGCCTGGGTGAGAGAATAAGGAGCTAGTGGGATCCCCCTCCTGATTTAATGGCAGAGGTAGCGGGGAAGGCTTCTTATCTGACGAGATTATGCCTGGCACTTGGCCACTTCAAAAGAGACATCTAGCCCTGACCGGTTTGGCTCAGTGGATAGAGCGTTGGCCTGTGGACTCAAGGGTTCCAGGTTCGATTCCAGTCAAGGGCATACACCTTGGCTGCGGGCACATCCCCGGTGGGGGGTGTGCAGGAGGCAGCTGATCGATGTTTCTCTCTCATCGATGTTTCTGACTCTCTGTCCCTCTCTCTTCCTCTCTGTAAAAAAAATAAATAAAATATATTTTTAAAAAAGAGACATCTACATCCAAGATGTGTACATTGTACATCATACATTCCTGAAACGTTTTTTAAATATATATATTTTTTAACTTTAGAACAGCTTTAAATTTACAGATAATTGTGAAGGTAGTAGAGAGTGCCCAAGTACCCCATCTCTGATTTCCTCATGACTAACACCTTACATCAATATGGTGTATTTGTAATTAATAAGCCGATATTGTGATGTTATTGTTAACTCACCCTCACATTTTGTTCAGATTCCTTAGTTTTCCCCTAAAGCCCTGTATCCGCCCCATGATCCCATCGAGCATTCACAGTGCATTCAAACTCTCAGTGTTCCAAAGGATTTGTCAGTATGTTTGACAGAGAGCATCAAAGCAACTAGTTAGACTGCCAAACCAGTTAAATGGGTTAAAGGTAATTTACTGTATTATTAACCTACTAGGGGCCTGGTGCACAAAAATTTATGCACTTGGGGGGTCCCTCAGCCCGGCCTGTGCCCTCTCACAGTCTGGGACCCCTCGGGGGATGTCTACCTGCTGCTGTCCCTGGCCAGCCTGGGTGAGGGGCTGATGGCTGTTTGCAGGCTGACCAAGCCCCCCAGTGGAGACCCTCACCCCATGGGGGTGTGGCCAGCCTGGGTGAGGGGCTGATGGCTGTTTGCAGGCTGACCAAGCCCCCCAGTGGAGACCCTCACCCCATGGGGGTGTGGCCAGCCTGGGTGAGGGGCTGAAGGCCGTTTTCAGGCTAGCCACAGCCCCTTCAGGGTTCAGGTCCTTACTGGAGCACCTGGGCAGCCTGGGTGAGGGACTGAGGGCTGTTTTCAGGCTGCCCACAGCTCCCATTGACCCAACGTCCCAGTGAGGCTGGCTGGAATAAGGTTTCTGGGTTTATTTATCTTCTAAAATTGAAATTTTGTTGCCTTGAGCAGAGGCCTAGTCAGGCAAGGAAGCCTCCCGTTTGCTTCAGCTCCGTGGCTTCTATAATTGAAACATTGTTGCCTTGAGCAGAGGCCTGGCCAGCCTAGGCAGGCAGTTTCAACTCCATCGCTGGTACAACAGAAGCCTCCTGTTTGCTCTAGCTCTGTGGCTGCCAGCCTCCATCTTGGCTGGATTAATTTGCATATAGCTGCCCTGATTGGCTGGTGGGAGTGGCTTGGCTGGTAGGTGTGGTTTAGGTGTCTTGGAGTATTGGTTAATTTGCATATTACTTTTTTATTAGATTAGATAGCCTTAATTTTGAATCAATGGCCAAATGAGGCAACACTCAGTAGGTATGTGACCCATTCATTTAATAACTAAACTCTCACATTAAGCAAACTGACATACCTCCATCTTCTTTTTGATTTTGTGCAAGTGTGCCCATCTATAAACAGTATGACTTTAACAGGAAAAAAACACCATGAGTTTAAATCCACCACAATACAAGGCTACCTGGGAAAGTGAACTAGTGGCTCAAAGAAGCTATGCTGAATACTTTACAAAATGTTGATGAGAAGTCATAGGAACCTAAATCTTGTTTATTGCAATTAGCCCCTAGTAAATTTTGGTTTCATTTTACATTGTTTTGCCACAGTTCCAAGAACCTATTGACAACATTAAGTGAAGACTTACTGTATGTATGTATCATATACGTGTTTATGTTTTTCTATATCTATCTATCTACCTACCTATCTATCTAATCTATGAGCTCTGCTTATCTAGTGGAATCCTGACTGACATGTACCAATGACCTCTCTCCCAAAGTCCTGTTTGAGTGACAGGAGTGGTGGGTCCAAGGAATACTATTGCTACAACATGGCTTTCACCAAGCTGTGTGATGAGAGAAGAGAGAGTGCCTCTATTAGACTCTCAAACACACTCAAGTTTTTAGGGAAATTTCTGTCATCTCCTGAATCTACAGGCTAAAATTTATAAAAGAGAACATAACCCTTAAACAGAGAACTCCAGAAAAATAAATAATGATAACTGAATAAGACTGCAGCTCTCTTGAAGAAGCTGGTCACTAATTTTAAATATTATCTATCTATCTATACTAATAAAAAGGAAACATGCAAATTGACTGTCCCTCCACTGCATCCACCAGCCAATTAGGGCAGGTATGCAAAATAACCCAACAAAGATGGCAGCGGCCACAGAGCTAGAGTGAGCAGGAGGCTTGGGTTGCCCCAGGTGATGGAGGAAGCCAAGCTTCCAGCCCACCCTGGCCTCCGCTCAAGGAGGGACTGGGGGCCTGGATCCCCAGGGGGCATGGCCAGCCTCAAAATGGCCCTCAGCCCCTCACCCAGGCTGGCCATGCCCTCCCAATGGAGACCCTCACCCCATGGGTGTGTGGCTGGCTTGCAAACCACCACAGACCCCTCACCCAGGTCACCCCACTCCCCAAGGGAACCTCCCACCCTGGTCCAGGACATGCTTCAAGGCAAACCCGTCAACCCCCACCTGTGCACCAGGCCTCTATACTAATAAAAGGGTAATATGCTAATTAGACTGGGAGATCTTCCAGAAGATCTTCCAGGCATTCTTCTGGACAAAGCCATGGTGGCAGGGCCAAGGTAGAGGCGGTTAGAGGTTAATAGAGGAGGGCAGTTGTGGGTGATCAGACCGGTGGGGGGTGGTAGTTGGGGGTGAGCAGGCCAG
>PVJC01003814.1:0-67553 GCA_004026665.1 Murina feae | reverse complement strand
GCAGGCCGCACCCAGCCCTGGCCACAGCTCAAAAAAGAGAACAACATGCAGGGGAGGGCAAGAGTCTGAGAGATCAACATAGAGGGGGTGCCTGCTCCAAGCCTCCACGGTGTGCCTGGGGGCAGGCCCCCGGCAGGTAGACACACACAGGAGGACTGCTCCGAGCCTCAGATGCGGCTGGGGGCAGGTCCCCAGTGGTAACACACACACACACACACACACACATACACACACACACACACAAAAGGCGCCTGGCAGACTGGGGCCATCATAGGACATCCACCAAGGGGTCCCAGACTGTGAGAGGGCACAGGCCGGGCTGAGGGACTCCCTCCACCCTGAGTGCACAAATTTTTGTGCACCGGGCCCCTAGTTTGATATAATTGGTAAAGAGAGCACAGGAGAATTAAAAATGAGTGGCTTTGCCTTCCATTCAGAGGGTAAAGAGCAGTGGGCTCCCCAAGAGCTTGTAGATCCATTCATTCTAGGGGAAAGAGAGTTCTAGATCTTTTTTCCTAAAAAAATTCCACCGCCCTGTCTTCCTTAGTAGTGCCATCACTGGCATGTTAATTTAAAACCATTATCAGCATCGCAGGAAGTCATCTGGAGCAAAAGATAAGTGGAACTTATTTTATAATGTTATAGAGGTCATTATTACTATTTAAGACATGTGGATGCAATTTATTTTCTAATTTACTATCAGGCTCTTTTTCCTTTTTATGAATGGAATAAAATTATAAAGGTAAGTTCCATTTTTCCCTCTGCACTCCCCTTATTTTTAAGTTCTTAAGCTCCCCTCTCACTTACGAAAACTTGAAATGTTGGAAACCTCACCCTGAGGGCTGGGGAGTGATGGTGGCATTCTTGTACTTCATCTGAAAGAATAATGCCTCTTTACACTAAGACCAGGGCAAATAGAAGGGAAGGGATGGACCTGCATATGTCGATCTGTTTGAACAAAGCTTCTAGCATCTTGCTGCTCAAAATATGCGTTGCAGACCAGCTGCAGCAGCAGCATCACCTAGGACCTCGCTCACAAAGCAAAATCCCTGGCTGCACTCCAGACCTAGTGAATCAGAACATCTGATGTGTATTCCAGGCATTGCGAGGAAGGTTCTATGAAATGATTCAAAAAAGAGAGAATAGATGGTGATTATGAAGGGGAGATGGCAGGAAAGACCTTTGCCAAGCATTTCTATTCTTAGAAAGACTTGTAAGTTAAAGAGTCTCTAGTGTTTTAAAAAAAATTGGAGGAATCGAATTACAGTAGTCTGGTAGTAAGCAAGCTAATGTTCCCTTGATCTTAGCATTGTTGGTGCTTTCTACTAATGAAGTCTTCTCATGTTCATGTTGTTCACTCACATACAATTTCTTTTTCAAAGGAAAATTCAAACAACCCTGGCAGGTATGGCTCAGTTGGTTGGGCATTGTCCAGTGCACTGAAAGGTTGCCAGTTCCACTCGTGGTGAGGGCATATGCCCGGGCTGCAGCCTGGCCCCCCTGTAGAGGGCATGCAGGAAGCTAGCAATGGATGTTTCTCTCATTCTCTAAAAGTCAATTTAAAATAACTTGCCTGGCTGATGTGGCTCAGTGGTTGAGCATTGACCTATGAACCAGGAGGTCATAGTTTGATTCCCAGTCAGGGCACATGCCTGAGTTGTGGGCTCAACCCTTAGTAGGGGGCATGCAGGAGGCAGCCCATTCTCATCATTGATGTTTCTATCTTTCTCCCTCTCCTTTCCTCTTTGAAATCAAGAAAATATATATTTAAAAAGTGTTTAAGAAGAAGGAAACATGGCAATGAAGAGTCAGCATATCCTTTAAAACATTTTTTAATCTTAAAAAATAAATAAAAGGAGAAATCAAACAAACTCCAACATATATACACACATGCACACACACAGATAGATAGTGTTGATTAAAATGAATCTAGTCATGGCTCTGGTCAGGTGGGTCATTTGGTTGTAGCATTATTCTGTAAACCAAAAGATTACAGGTTCGATTCCCTGTCAAGGCACATACCTAAATTTTGGGCTCAATCCTGGTCAGGGTGTGTCCAAGAGGCAATCTATCAATGTTTCTCTCTCACATCAATGTTTCTCTCTCTCCCTCTCCCTTTCTCCATTCCCCCCTCTCTAAAAACCAATAAACATATCCTTTTGTGAGCATTAAAAAAATGGATCTAGTCACTGATTTCAGATACAAAAGCTAATGCGTAACCAGGTCAATAATCATAACCTAGACTTCCAAAATGTGATGCTGAACTTGTATTTCAGACCTTCAGACAGGCAATGCCCTGCTTTGATTCTTGCACTTCCTTTCACTAATTCTGAGCCAACACATGCCCCACTCTAATTAGTCTGTCTTTAATGGAGGCAGTAACTGAATGTCAATACCAGGGTAGATCACTAAATGCCACTTCTGCTGTTAAAACCAGGGAAACAGCAGAGATCGCGCACCAAAGGCAACAAGACACAAGGAACAGTAAGAACATGGGGGAGGAGGAGGTGCTGCTAATGGGTGATAATGAAATGAAAGAGGCCAAAGTCTATTACAAGCTCTGAAGTTAATAATCATTTTATCTTTCATTTAATGAGGTAAGAGAGAGTCTTCAGAGCAAAGGTAAGACTGTGATGTTAGAAGCAAAATGATACAGGCGGCAGCGAGACGGAGGGCTTCATTGTAATAGTGTAAATGACGAGTGAACAGAAGGTAAAAAAAATTATGCTTAAGACTTTTATTCTATTGTAGTCTTTCCAGCCACAGGATATTTTATGAAGTGTTTCAGCTGTGATGGTGAACGCTTGCTGCTTGCTGCTTCAGTACTTGTCATGGTATTTGGGAGTACAATTTGTTTTCACAAAGTTGATTAAATTGTCTTTTGCAATGTTCCTGTCCATGCCTGTTGCCATATTTACATTTTACAAATAAAAAAGCGGAGGTATAAATATTAGGGAGAAAGTGTTTTTAAAATGAATTATTTCTTATAAAAATATCCTGAGCAAATGTTGTAGTTCCTGATTATTTACTAAAATTTAGTTATGTCTAGTCTAGTTTTCTCAATAGAATATGGAATCATTGAATTGCAAAAAAATAAAATGCCCATTATCCACTACAATATAAGCCCAACTATGTTCTATGCATAGTAGGTTCTCACTAAATGTGTTTGAAATTTATGTACTACCCAATGATTATTTTAATAATGAAAATATTACTTCAGCATTTGTCACAATAAGACTTCTCTCATTGAGTATTAAATCTTTGAATTCCAAAATTAGCCCTGGAGATTATAAAGAATTTCTTATAAAGTGAATTTATAGACTGATTATTATTTAACTATGTTAATTTGGAGTTTTTCTATATGGGCTAGTTGATTTGGGATATGAGATGGCAAAAAATATTATAAAAAACAAATCTTTTCAGTAATATTTTCTCATGGTTTCATGATTGATACCTAATATAGTGAGACAAAGCTTCTTCAAATGTCTCAGGATTCAATAGGTGTGTGTGAGGATTTTACACCCGAGATGCATTTTTTTCCTGCCTTTAAGCAGATATGCAAACTCTAAGCTTAGAAATGTGTTTCCAAGCTTCAATAAATACCATGATAATTCTGCATATATATAGAAGTTATCTTTAGAAAGATTTGCTTAGCATATAGTAGCAGCTCAGTAAAAGTTGGTCAAATTAATAGATCTGTAAATATTTTCTTCAATTATCCTTGTAAATGGAATCAGTTTTCCCATTTACACACAGAAGCTAAACCATGAAATAAATACCCAGGCAAGGAGCTAGGACTATATAATGTGGTCCTTCTCCCGAAGTGCTCTTCAATCTAATGCGCAAATACCACCCAAAACCAAGACCTCAGGAAGCCGCGTGGCATGGGCTGTGGCAGGTTAACTGCATTGATGTTCCTAATTAACGTCTCTGTGTCCATGCTTTTTGTCATATGGCTATCTAGATCCTCCCAGTCTGACTTTGGACTCAACTTGTGGCTTGCTTCAGTGCTAGAATGGGATGAAAAAGATAGGGTGCTGGCTCTAAGTCTATGTCTCAGGAATCTTGCATCCTTCTGTCTGAATCCTGTTTTCCTTGCTCTTTCTGGTCCTCTGTCTGCACCATGTACACCATGCCTGGACCCCCGGAGGATGACACCCACCTACGGTCAGCCTACTTTCCTGAGTAGATGTCGTCCTGCCCAGGCTGGCTGAAGTTTACCGCGGATGTAGGAAACGCCCTGGATTCAGAAGAATCTCCCAGCTCCCAGGAAAGCTCCCTAAGCAATGGAATCATAAGCTAAAAACATAGTTGTTTAAGCTTCTACGTGACGTGGTGAGTTGTCATACAGAGTAGCTAACTGATACATGAAGGTAAGAGCTGTGGGCCTTGGATGTTTGTTGATCTTTCCAAAACGCATTTCCTTATATAGAAACACGCTGTCCTTACCAAGTTGTTGTGAAGCTAAAATGAGTACTTGGTGCCTTAGAAGCACTTAGTAAATAGCAATTACTATTACAATGTTACTCTTACTACTACTAATATTGCTTCTGTTACATTACTCTTATGATGACTAATTTTACTACTGTTGCAATGAACTAAAAGTTATAATAAATAGTGATAATTTAATATGCTACAGAAACATGGAGAAGGTGGTAATTTAACCTTCCCTTTAAGTTCTGGGGAAGGCCAAACAGAGGTGGTTATATTTAAGCATTATCTTAGAGGGACTTTCAAGTATAAAGAGGTATTGAAAAAATGCTAGCAAATGAATGGTCTATATTGATAAGGAGACAAAAACTACTATATTTGTATAATGTTTTTTAAAAATACATTTTTACTGATTTCAGAGAGGAAGGAAGAGAGGGATAGAAACATCAACAGTGAGAGAGAATAATTGAATGGCTGCCTCCTGCATGCCCCCTCCTGGGGATCGAGCCCAAAACCTGGGCCTGTGCCCTTGATTGGAATTGAACTCAGGGCCCTTCATTCCACAGGCCGATGCTTTATCCACTGAGCAAAACCAACTAGGACATACATGTATAGTATTTTACTTGACAAAGCATTTTCAGAAACACTAGTTTACATTCATAGCATCTTTTCACAGCAGAAAAAGAAATACATAAATTCTTATCATTAACCTAATTATGGTGACATCTTCTCTGCTTCACTATCAAATAGTTGAAAAATCTAGAGATTTAGTACCCAGTGAACTAAAAGATATATTTTCATTAGCATGCCGACACTATTTGTAATACTTCCTTTATAAACTTTCAACACTTCTAACTGATTTCGGGAAATAACATGGTATAAGAAAATGCATTGTAAACATAGGACACAGACTTGTTGGAGTCAAAAGGCTTGGATTGAAGTGCATCTCCATGATTTTTAAACTGAATGGTATTAAATGACACATGTAAACGTAGAACCTCCATTTCCAAATCATATAATCAAGAAAAAATTTTCTTCTGTGAAAAGATGCTATGAATATAAACTAGTGTTGTTAGTTCGGATATGGAGCTACGGGATCTCGCATGTACATCTGCTGGAAATGTAAATTTTACCGTTTGTTTAAGATATACATACTCCATACTTCAACAATTCAGTTTCCAATAGAAATGTGTATACTTGTGCAATAAGATGTATCCAGTTTCACTTTTTTAAATGCAATAGCTGTGCTGAATTTTTTTTTAACATTAATACTTGGAATCATAAAATGGGCTTCATTTGTTTAAAAAAATTACTCAGATATCCAGCAACAGATCCCATGTAGTGATATAAATGAAAAAACTACAGTTGATCCTTGAACACCAATTCTACACCATATTTTCCAGAAAGAGAATGAACATCCCATAATTTATTTAATTAAAAAAATTTTTTTGAGAGAGAGGAAGTGGGCAGGCGGGGGAGGGGGAGGGAGAGATGTGTGTGGGAAACACTGATCTTTTGTGCACCCCAATCTGGACTGAACCAATTGGGTGTGTGCCTTGACCTGGAATCTAACCTGCCACCTTCCGGTGTATGGGACTCTGCTCCAACCAGCTGAGCCACAGCAGCCAGGGTGCGGATTTATTGTATGACACCAGAATAATATATCAGACCAAATAAGATCGTATTTAAAAAGATCTGCAGACCAATATCTGTGGAACTGCAGACCAAAACTGCATGAAAAATGACGCAAGCTTTCTTTTTTTGTTGTTTGTTAATCCTCATCCAAGGATATTTTCCACTGATTTTTACAGAGAGTGGAAGGGAGGGGGAGAGACAGAGAGAGAGAGAGAAACATTGATGTGAGAGACCCACATCGATTGGTTGCCACTCACATCTGTCCTAATAGAGGCTGGGGTTTGAGCCTGAAACTGAGCTATGTGCCCTTGACCAAAATCAAACCCAGGACCTTCCGGTCCACAGGCAAACACTCTATCCGCTGAACTGAACTGGCCAGGGTGGTGCAAACTTTCTTATAAAAATATTAGAAATACAGCGTAGCAATTTTCATGAAAGAATTACATACCATGACCAAGTGAACTGTATTATTGTGATGTAAGGTTGTTTAAACATTTAAAAACCAATTGATGAAATTCACCACATTAACAGGCCAAACAAGAAAAATAACATGATATTCTCAATTGATAATAAAGGGCACTTAACAAAATTCAACATGTATTCATTAAAGAAAAAAAGCTCAGCAAACTGAATAGAGGTGAACATAGTGAACTTGATGACATATCTACTAAAAATCCTTGTAGCTAACTTCACAGTTTATAGCAAAAGACTGAATACTTTCCCTTTCATATCAGGGCAAAAAAAAAAAAAAAAAAAAAGCAAGCATATCTGCTCCTACCACTGCTATTCAGCATAGTTTTGGAAGTTATAGCCAGTACAATAAAACACGAAAATAAAACAAATGCTATATTCTTTCACAGCATGGAAAGAAAACAATAAAACTACCTCTATTTGCAGATGGCATGAATCTAGAATCCTGCATCACAAAACTCTCCTAGAACTAATAGGTTATTCAGTAAAGTCTCAGGTGCAAGATCAACATACAAAAATCACCTCTATTCTTCTATAGTCCAGCCACAAATGTGTGGAAACCAAAATTAAAATACAATACACCAACCACCAAAAATCTCCCAAGAAACAAAACCACCGCAACTGAGGTGAAAAATCTAACAAAGTGTGTATAGGACCCTTATGCCATAAACTACAAAATGCTGATTAAATAATTTAAAAAAATTAAAAAAAACAGAGACATACCGTGGTCATGGATTGAAACACTCAACCTAAAGATGTCAGTTCTCAGCAAATCACTGTGGCGCTCTACTAAAGCATTTTCTTCTTCCTGTATTCACTTTATTTCAAGGCGTTAAAGGACCTGAAGCAACCTCCTGACTTTCTCCCACAAGCCTCCAGTTTAGCATTTATTGGAACAAATGCATCTGAAGAAGAAAACCAAGTAATTACTCTGTGTCCTAACCTGTACAATTTACCAAACACAAGAGAATTGGGATATGAGTTCCTTCTCCATGGAGTTATTCAACTTGAGAAGGGAAAAAACGTGGTTGGGTGGTTATGACTGTTTAGACTGTCTGCCAAGGTTTCTCTGGTCCCTGAGAATCAGTGATAAACTAAATGTCATCAACATCGTCCGCTATCATCATCAGCATCATCACCATCATCATGGTGTCCACCACCCCTGTGGGCTCACATGTACTAAAGGTTAACAGCATGCAGCTAGGAGGGCTAACATACTGCCCAGATTGGAAACAGCATCAGTTGACATCACACACAGGTTTCCCAGAATCCAAAGCTAGGAAAACTGTTAGAAATATCTTTTCATTTATTTTTTTATTGAATATGATTTTTTTCTTTTCACTTCTGTTGTATGGTGTATAATTTATATCACATTCATACAATAGAGATTAAATTTATATGCCATATTTTCCAGCGTATAAGACGACTGGGCATATAAGACAACTCCAAACTTTTGAGAAGATTTTCCTGGATTAAAAAGTCCAGACAGAGATCATATGCAGCACAAAAAAGAGCCGACCGGAGACACTTGCCGTCTCCGTCCGGCTCCATTGATGACTCCTGACTTTTGAGAAGATTTTCCTGGGTTAAAAAGTCATCTTATGCACCTGAAAATACGGTATGTACTAGGGTTCTGGTGCATGAAATTTGTGCACTGGGGGGGAGGGGCAGTTTCTTCAGCCCAGCCTGCCTCCCCTCACATATTGGGAGCCCTCAAGGGATGTCCTACTGATGGCTTAGGCCTGCTCCCTGCTCCCCTTGGGGAGTGGGCTTAAGCCCCAGTCTGGCCATCCTTTGTGGGAGGTGACCAGGCTAATCAGGGAAGCCACCAGACTCATCACCCTGCTGCTGCAGCCACTGCCAGTCACCACAGCCACCAAAGTGTTTTCATCAACATGGACTCCAGTCCCTTCACCATGAAAAAATGACAACTTTCTTGAGACATTTTCAAGATGTGTCTTTCATAGGCTATGACATTTCTTTCTTTCTTTTTTTTTTTTTTTATCCTCACCTGAGGATATGTTTCCATTGATTTTAGAAAATGTGGAAGAGAAGGGAAAAACAGAGAGAAATATCATAGAGGAACACACTGATTGGTTGCCTCCTGCATGAGCCCTGACCTGGGCCCCAGCCAAGGAGGAGCCTGCAACCTAGGTACCTGCCCTTGGTCAGAATTGAACCCAGACCCTGCAGTTAGCAGGCTGAGGCATTATGCACTTAACCAAACCACCTAGGGCAGGATGTGACATTTCTTAGCTCGCCAGCAGTGGACCTTCATTTTTTTTCTCCAGGAGTGTGGTGGAAAAACCCTAGATCGCCTTTTTGGATTCTTATTATCCGAGTTACTAAGAATATTACCAGTGGCATGCAGGGAGCTTAGCCAATGAGCAGTAAGAAAAGGTGTTTCCTCTGTAGTTCACTTTGCTCACCAGCTTCACCCCTGCTTCTCCAATCCCAGCTCCACCCCTTCCCGGGCCTGTAACCTCTGGCCAAGGATGCAGGCCTGGGCAGAAGACCCCAAGCCCCTCTGATCACCCGCTTCACAGAGCTCAGGTCTCTGTGGTCACTGGCTCTGATCCTTCCCCCTGCCATCGCTAGCTCTGCCCTTGCCCCACTGGCAGACTCTGGCCAACGCTGCAGGCCTGGGCAGAGGACTCCCAGACCCCTGCATTGCTGGCTTCACCCATGCCCAGACCCCTGCAATCGCAGGCTCTGACCTGCCCCTCCGATCACCTGCTCTGCCCCTGCCCAGGCCCTGAGATTGCCGGCTCCACCCCTGGCTCATTGCAGCCTCTGGCCAAGGCTGCAGGCCTGGGCAGGGGACCCCCAGATCCCTCCTTTGCCGCCTCCACTGGTGCCCAGACCCCTGCAATTGCAGGCTCTGCCCCTGCCCCTTTGATCACTGGCTTTGTGGAGCCCAGGCCCCTGAGATCGCTGGCCTTGCCTGAGGCTTCTGGCCAAGGCCTTATGCCTGGGTAGGGTACCCTCCAATCACCGGCTCTGCCCTTGCCCATGCTGAGGCCTCTGGTAGAGACCCCCAGCCCCCTCTGATCACCTGTTCCACCCCTTGGGCACCCCGCCTCCCCCGCCACCTGCCTGGCTAACAGGCCTGACCACTTCAGTGGTGGGGCTGAGCCGGACTGGGTGCCATCAACTTGTGGCTATGGGAGCCACCATCTTGTGGCTATAGGGCAGCCATCTTTGTGATGGAGTGATGCCTAATTTCCATATTACTCTTTTATTAAATAGGATATATAGGATATATAGGATTAATTAGTAATTCAGTATGGGAAGTGAGTTTTTAAAAGCTTTCTTTCACAGACATATAAAACCTGCCTAAATCACCCTCTTCTGCCTCCTCCATACTGGGTTCTACCTTGTTATAGAACACAGCTGTGCATGCGATCCATCAGCACCCCAGGGACAAGTAATTCTGATGGGTGAGCGTCTGTGAGAAAGCTCAGTTATAGCTTAATGGCTCTGCATTTCCTTTTCCTAAATGTGTCTATTAGCATGTAGCAGAGCTATTTTCTGCAACCACCATAGAGATCCCTCTATTGTCTTTTCCTATCAGTGCTGTTTTCTTCCATTTTGGTGTGATTGACATGGGGGAGCCCACACTGGAAACAGCGTGCTGCTTGGCATCTCTCCTGTGAGTTCCCAAGCAGTGAAAGTCAGGAAAACATTGTCAGGATAGGGTCATAATAAAAGGCCCTGTTGGATGCTGTTCTCCTGAGCCTGTAAATTCAGTGAAGTTTATTGTTTTGATCTCAAGTCCACAGATTATGCTGTGTGATTTAAGGCACTAAAGAAGCAGTCAGTTTGAGCAGCAGTAAAATTTCTGCAGAATAAACAAACTCATAAGCAGGCACTGTACAGCCTCCTCACACTGCACCATTTCCCCTTGGTTGTTTAACTCCAGGATTATACAGCTAGAATGATGCAAAGGGCAGACCATCTTCCAGGACTTAAAATTACAGGATTCACGTTCAGACAATGCATGCCAAAGTACCTCCTGATTAGAAATGTTCACTGAAAATGTTTTAATGATTTAGCACTTTTAATGATAAACATATTGGTCCTCTGAAACATTGTGTGGCTTGGGCAGATGTATCATCTAGAAAATGTCTATTTCCTGTGTGGTAAATACTATTGGCCCGCACTTTTCTCTGCTGTTGTTGCAATTCATTGAAAACCACCCCAGCTTTTTTTCTGGCTGAAACTATTAACTTCTAGTGTGGATACTGGACAATAATTTGTAACTATGTGTGTCATCCCTACATCTTCCCAGCATTGCTTTTCTTTTAAACAGCTAGTGGGACCCTTTTATAATTCAGGGTCTAGAAATCGAAGGATTTTCCAGCCTTTTGTGAAAGCAAAACTACTTGGAGAGAGACTGTAAGTCCCAGGAGGGTTGAGGTGACAGAGAGTTACCTGAGAGGAAGGAGAGAGAATAGAATTTTCCTCCCCAGCCTGGAAAGAATATGAGTCACAGAGAACCATGCCCAGCATCTTGGCTGCGCTCCAGAGAGGTGAGTTTGTCTGATGGTTGGCCATGAAGAATGTCAAGCTTCAGACTCAGAGCACAAGTGTTCCCAGCTCAAGGGTATGAACGCCAGATGTGTTACAGGGGCACCATAGTTATGGGATCTGAAGAGACACTTTGAGTGCAGGGATGATGGAGATGGTGGTGGTATCCAGGGTGGAGAGATGGCTGATGATCTGAGGGATGTCCTCAATGCTTTGAAACTGTGTGTGATACTGAGCCTTGAGTACACTGATGTTGGGAGCTGGAAATCGTTGGAACTAATTTCCTCAAATCATGATGGAAACTTGCACACCAACATTTGCAGTTTATTATTCACAGAAGCTACAAGGTATTTTAATTCTTATGCCCTTAGGATCTGAAACAATAGCTCTCTGCCAGTAGACAGACATGTCTTTCATGTTGCAGCTTAGATTACCCTTGTGCCCTTGGCTGGAATCAAACCTGGGACCCTTCAGTCCAAAGATTGATGCTCTATCCACTTAGCCAAGCCGGCTAGGGCCACATTGTAGTTTTGATTTGCATTTTCCTAATAATTAGTGATGTTGAGCATCATGTACTTAATGACTAATCTTATATCTTCTTTGGAGAAATGTCTCTTCAAGTTCTTTGCCCATTGTTGGACTGTTTGTTTTTTTGCTGTTGAATTTTAGGAGTTCTCAATATATTTTGGATATTAATCTCTTATCAAATATCTGATTTGCATATATTTTCTCTCATTCTGTAGGTTGCCTTTTCACTCTGTTGATAGTGTCTTTTTTAAAATATATTTTTATTGATTTCAGAGAAGAAGGGAGAAGAAAAGAGAGATAGAAACATCATTGATGAGAGAGAATCATTGATTGGCCGCCTCCTGCATGCCCCCACTGGGGATTGAGCCCAGAACCCAGGCTTGTGCTCTTGACTGGACTTGAACCTGGGACTCTTCAGTCAGCAGGCTGATGCTCTATCCACTGAGCAGAACCGGCCAGAGCAAGGCAACAATTTTTTAAAGAGCATTCTACTCTTGTCTCTAGAGTTCTCCACCAAGATGCTGATACCCATTCTGCAAGTTTTGATGCTACTACTTTTTATGTTTGCTCATGCTGAAGAATTGCAACTACATCATAATGGCCACTGGCTAACAACAATCTTAAGATGCCATTATTGGAATGGGCACTACAACTTCAATATATTAAATGTTTAAAAGAAATATATGCCTTAGAATCAATGAAACATGGGATAAGTAATCTGTAATTTGTTATAAAATAAATAGATAATGCAAGAAAATTATTTTTACCAGGTTTAAAAGCAAGATGTTTACCTAGTTTTCTTCTTAAGTTCTTATATCCAAGGCAAAAAACCCCCACAACTCTTCTTTAAAGTTTCAGAAAGGCTATAGGTCACCAAATACAGGGAAATGATTTGCCACAGTGACAGTTAATCATTAAGATTTCTGTTTACAAGATTACTTTTAACATTCTTCCATAGTTCTATTCAACAAAACATAAAAACAGTCAATGAAATAGAAGACATTAAACAAATGTAATTACTCAACTAATGCAGAATATTTTTCTTAGGAAATATCGTTTCTATATGTAAAATGGCAATATTTTGATATAGTTATTTGAACTCACTGTTGTTGATATAAAATTGACTTTTCCCAATTATTTTTTGTTCTGTAAGTCTTGGAGTTGTATTCAAACATTTAGATCATGACTCCACATTAGTAAAAATGATTTTGAGCAAGCACCCTCAACATATGTATGTTTATTCTCATGTTAGTATGTGTGGTACTGTACTAATGTATTATCTACATTTTAAGTATGTTAAAATACCTAAATTAAGAGATGTGGTAATAAAGAAATGCAAAGAAAATTATTCTGGACTCCCAGAGGGTAAACTTGCATGCTGATTTTGAGCTCCATCTTCCTAAACCGTTAAAAGTGTGCTCAATCTGTTAAGGCTACTTGTCCCGCCCCACCCCCAGGGAAAATATAACTAATAATTTTCACAGGTTCCTCCCTCCCTTCCTTCCTTCCTTCCTTTTTCCCTCCCTCCTCTCCTCCTCCTCCTCCTCCTCCTCCTATCTTCTTTCTTTTCTTTAAGTTTTTTAATATTAGAAGGTTAATTTGTTTCTGCAAGTGAGCCTTTGATTACCAGAATGTAACTTCCATACTTGCCAATAGTTAGTCTTACAAAAAGTTCTCTATGAAGTTAATTTATATAAATTGAGTCTGGCTCCCCACTGACTTCATAAAATGGAAATTTTGTTTCTCTTGGAGCAGAGGAGAAACATAGCCCTTAGATGTAATAAAATCACACCAAAGTATAGAGAACATCTTTGAAAAGCCTATGTTTAAAAGAAAATCATTACTTTTATGCTCAAATAATGTTACTCAAAATGAGATCAAATCTTGATTGCAAAACAGTAAAGCTTCCACCCAGCACTTTCAAATTTCTGGACCCACAGTAAAAGATCAAACGGAGAAAGGCAAACAGTCAAGAAATAACCTTCACTAACTAAATGAAAATGTTCCTCTTTATTTTCTTTTTCCATTTTTTCCAAAACCCAGTGCTAACTCCAGTTGTTTAATATTCTCATATTCAGATTACAGTAAAAAGTATCAATATCACAAATAATATAATCAGCATATGTGTATAATATTGATGTATTTGTCAAGTTCGTTATTATAAAAATAAAACTCTTCTTATTTATAAAGCAGAGTCTTTGGAATGAGGAAAAACAGGTCCCTCAGGTCCCTCATTGAAAGAGCCACGAGGGTTAGATGTATATAATTCCTAGTTTTGAATTTTCATTTTATTTTTAATGTTGATTACATAGTGAACATAAGTGTATCAATATCTGGATTAAAACTTTTGGAGAGAATATTATAAATTGAATTATTAGAACAATGGGATATATTTTTTTATTTGAAGCATAAACTGCCAGTACATGATCTCTGTCAGAAAGTACCCACCAATATTGATAATTATCAGTGTATTAACTTTCGTTAATGTGAATTGAAAAACATAAGTCTGTTTTAATTTGCATTTTGCAACACTGCTTAACTATATATTTTTAAAATTTATTTTTAGCCATATTAATTTTTGTGCATACATTTGCATATATGTTGGCCATTTTTCCAATGGAAGCATTAATATTTTCTACTTGTTTCAAAGCATATGTACATATTATCTTTATTAGCATGCTATACACTTTTGGTAAACAAATGGTAGTTTTTACAAGTTTTAAGTTTCTGTGCAATGGTTTTCTTGTTTTGGTAACATGCTGACAAAGCAAATCTAGAAATAACCCTTCCAATTGTAAAATGGAGGTTTAAATACAATGCATTGCTCACCTCAAAAGAAAAAAAGGGAAGGCTCATTTGCAGAGAAACAAAGGAACTGAAAATCAGAGCATTCAGCCAGTAAACTGAGACCGTGTTGACCTTGCAGATGATTATCAAACCCTCAGTCCCAGCGAATCCAGCTTTAATTTCCATACAGAGACAGAGGTCAGGACTTGGGCCTTTAGGTTACGGGAATTTGGGACTGACTCCTCTGTAAAGGCAGGACGCTTGGAGGATGTACTTTCAGGGAAAGAGGGAAAAAGAAAACCTGTGCAAAAAAGCCTTTTCAAAGACAAAAACGCCCCTTTTGTACTGGACATAAACAATTCCATTGACATCAAAGCCCAGAGACTGAGCTGAATTTATGCATCTTACCTGGTGCTGCAGAAATTATCAAACTAGGAATTTAAATTGGACTCAGGCCCTAATCGGTTTGGCTCAGTGGATAGAGTGTCGACCTGCGAACTTAAGGGTCCCGGTTTGATTCCGGTCAAGGGCGTGTACCTTGGTTGCGGCCACATCCCCAGTGGGGGGTGTGCAGGAGGCAGCTGATCGGTGTTCCTCTCTCATCGATGTTGCTAACTCTCTATCCCTCTCCCTTCCTCTCTGTAAAAAATCAATAAAATATATATTTAAAAAAAATTGGACTCAGATTGATAATTACCCTAAAATCTGAGAGAAGATAGTGTCTGCAAGACCGAGCCACAAGCTAGAAAAGTTTACCTATACAATTTCTAAGTCAGGAAAAGAAAGAAAACATTTAAAAAGGAAGCATCAGCCCAGCCAGTGTGGTTCAGTGGTTGAGTGGCAACCCAAGAACCATGAGCTGATGGTTCAATTTCTGGTCCTGGCACATATTGGGTTGTGGGCTCAATCCCCAGTGTGAGGTGTGCAAGAGGCAGCCCATCAATGATTCTCTCTTATCATTGATGTTTCTATCTCTCTCTCCCTCTCCCTTCCTTTCTGAAATCAATAAAAATATGTTTTAAAAAAGGAAGCATCAAAGAGAATATACACTGAGTGGACAGATTATTATGACCACCTGAAGTTTGTAGGCAAATTAGCTATAATTTTGTGCTGAAGTTGCTAGAAGGCCAGACCATTCTAAATAGGGAAGCAGGTTATTTACATGACAGTAGAAGTGATTTTTCCCCGAAGATATGAGGTAAACAACGCAATATAACAGCCTTTGAATGTGGAATATATTACACCGAGTGGCCAGATTATTATGACCACCCCATCAGTACTTCGTTGGGCCACCTTTTGCCTTCAACACTGTGATGATTCTTGGCACTGACTCCACGAGATGTTGAAAGGTGATGCAGAAATCTGACACCATGCCTGATGAATAGCACTGTCCAGTTCTGTGAGATTTGATGGTTGTGGAACCAGCTGCCTGATGGCTCTTTTAACTTCGTCCCACAAATGCTCAATTGGATTGAGATCTGGTGATTGTAGGGCCACCTAAGCAAGGTAAAGTCTCCCTCATGTTCTTGAAACCACTCCTGCGCAATACGAGCACCGTGGCATGGCTCATTGTCTTGTTGGAAGAAGCCACCTCCATTGGGATACGCCATCAACATGATAGGATGAAGTTGATCAGCAACAATACTTAGGTATGTTGTGCTATTCAGATGTGCCACACGAATTAAAGGGCCCAAATCATGCCAGGAAAACATGCCCCAAAACATAACACTGCCTCCACCAGCTTGAAGGGTTGTACTCATGCATGTGGGGTGCATGCTTTCATGCTTTTCCTGCCAAATTCTCACTCTGCCATCTGCATGATGCAACTGGAAACATGATTCATCGGACCACATGACTTTTTGCTCGACTGCCCAATCCTTGTGTTCCTGTGCGAATTGGAGACATTTTATCTTGGTAACTGCAGACAGCAAAGGTGTTGAACAGGCCTTTGGCTATTTTGCTGATACTCGCTCCATGGCTCCCAGTGCCAACAATCATTCTACATTCAAAGGCTGTTAAATTGCATTGTTTACCGGTATGTTCAGGAAAAAAAAATCACTTCTACTGTTGTGGTAAACAACCTGCTTCCCTATTTATAATGGTCTGGCCCCCTAGCAACTTCAGCACAAAATTATAGCTAATTTGCCTACAAGCATCAGGTGGCCATAATCATCTGGCCACTCAGTGTATAATGATATTAAGAATCATCAAGAGTTAAAAAACTTAAAAGAGAAAATATATCTCATGTGAGTTTCAGAAGGAATAAAAAGAGTGTAATGTTTAAAGAGAAAAATGACTGATAATATTTCAAAACTGAAGGTTAGTAAATAAAGGAATTCTTTATAAATCTATTTCTTGGCATGTTTCAGTGAAGTGGCTAAACACTAAGGTTAAAGAGGGAATTAAAAAGTCAACCAGAGATAAAGCTTCAATAATAGAGGCTTCATATTAGGAATAGAGGCCAAAAAGTGATTTGGGTTCCACAGGTGTGTGTTATTTGTCAAAACTCATTGATTGTACACTTGAGAATTGCACTGGATTTTGTATCAAAAGAAAATTCTGAAAATAAATATTGAATTTTAGGTAATAATATGCCTGTGTAAATAGAAGGAAGTATACTGTATGTTACTGTGTAACATACTTTGAAATGCAAAAAAAAAAAAAAAAAGATGGACTTATGGGTGGATAGATATGTGCTATGTAGAATATAAGTGGTGGATGTGAGTATACCTATTGTACAATTCTTTCAAATTTGCTGTGTTGGTAAAATTTCATAATAAAATGTTGTAAAAAAAGAACGAAGCCAGAGACTTTAGTTATCAAACTACTAAGGAAATAACTTTCAACTTAGAATATTTACCTAAAATTTTTAATCAAATGACCACTTGAGTTTCAGGATAAAATGAAAATATTTTTAAACAAAGGCTGAGTTTACCACTAAAAGAATTTTGCGGAAAGGACATGTGAGGATACACTTTAGGGTGAAAGCATTAAAGAATAAAATGTAAGAAATAATGACGAAAAAAGAGTATTTTATTTTATTTATTTATTTTTAAAATATATTTTATTGATCTTTTACAAAGAGGAAGGGAGAGGAATAGAGAGTAAGAAACATCCATCAGCTGCCTCCTGCATGCCCCCTACTGGGGATGTGCCCACAACCAAGGTACATGCCCTTGACCGGAATCGAACCTGGGACCCTTCAGTCTGCAGGCCGATGCTCTATCCACTGAGCCAAACCGGTCAGAACAAAAAAAGTGTATTTTAAACACATGCATGTCCAGGTTACCTACTAACACTCATAGAGTTTCTTAGACTGCCTCTTTCTCCAGACCCATGCCAGTATTCAGTTGTCAAAGTTGACATTCGGGTTCTTAATTATTTTGTATTATGTACTTCAACAACAACAAAAAATTGGAACATTTAAAGCATTTGATTTTAGGCAATTTTTATTCCTCTTTTTGTAAACTGTCTATCCTTAACCTACATATTTTCCTGATAAGTTAATGGGGGTTTAAGTTTAAAATTGATTTATGAGTTACTTAGTAAACTGTTTCACACATTGACCTTCATGGGTATTGTAGTTATGTTTTCCTAGTTTGCCACTTTTTATTCTATATGGTATTTTTTGCGATTTTTAAACATTTAAACTTTTATTATAGTTTTAATGTAATTCTTAGAAATCCATAACTACTCTAAAAGTATAAGCAAATTCAATTATGTTTATTTCTAAATTTTTCATATTTCAGTTTCTAGGTCTGAAATTTTGATCAATCAAAATACTGTTTTGTTGGGTAGAGTATCGTAGGAATACAAGTTAATTTCCCCCTCCTATGTTTGCATTTATTTAAATTGCAAAATGGGAATCATGGATGAATTAGAATTCATTTTACAACATTTTCTGTAGTATGCAAGTGGCTGTAAAATATGGGGCTTTGCAGTGTATGCCAGCATTTCTATTTTTACTCTGCCCATATTAACTTTTAAGTAATGTCAGGGCATTAAATATTCAGGATTGCAGACACAGTTGGAGGGCTAATGAGTTAATATATGAAAATATTTATGACATCCTGATAATGGCATTGTGTATTTATAAGGCAATGCTAGGACAAAATTTAATGTTTTAAAATTGGTTTTGCATTGCTGCTGATTTATTTTCAAAGATACATAAATGTGTTACTTTTACTGAAGCCAAAAAATGAGAAGAGTAAGCACAGACTATTGAAATCACTTTATAATCTTTACTTATCTAATATAGCACTGACTGTTAATTTCACTGCAGAGTTATGCAGTCCCAAAAATTCCTTGGAGAGCTGGATTCATCAAAGGTTAATAAGTAGTTAATTTTCATGGTGGAAAATGTGACAACAAGTGATTTTCTTGTCTTTGATTATTGTATTTTTAGTTGTCTAGATTGTGGAATGCTTTCTAAATTTATATACTTTCCCTTTTCCTTCTATCTTCTAAATTTTATGAAGTCATAAAAATAAAGATTCTGCTTTTATTATTATATATTTTTAATTCTTAATTAATATTTTTATTTAAGTATTGCCACTGGTTCTTGCTTTTGTACTCAATAGAAGTAACAAAGGCAGCTTACGAACTTAGATGTCAATTGAAAATACGTTTAACTTCTTCATTTTCAAAAGCTGATTAGTGATACTTAACTGAAAACTGAAGGAGGATTTTCTACAGATCTCTGTGGTGTGCTTTCTGTGGAGCCATTTCTTTCCAGTGCTCTGTCTTTCCAAGACAAGTTTTCTTGGCTCCTCCGACTCCCAACACCAACTCCTCCACTGCAGAAGTCCACTGGGCGCTTGCTAGCTACCTCCTCCCATGTGGTGATGTGGGAACTTCCTCCAGGCAGTAATTCAGGGCAATCAAGGGCTCACATCAGGGATTACTGTTCTAAATGGCCTGATGTCCAACATATTGACATATACTTGTTCTGATTATTTATGCAGGAAGATAAATCTGGACTCCTGTTAACTGGAATTGGGAGTCTGTCTTAATGCTTAAAATACCAGAAAGCATTTTTTTTTTTTGTAGAATTTGACATACCGATCATAACATTTATTTGGAAACCTTAAGGACCTAAAATAGCCAAAGCAATTTCAAAACTGGAGGACTTAGAATATCTGATCTGAAAACATATTCTGAAGCCAAAACATCAAACTAATGTGATAGGATAAAAAATGGACATAGAAAACAATGAAGTAAAGATGAGTCCAGAAAGAAATCCTTATATTTAAGGTTTTGACAATTAAGTGGGGAAAGGATAGTCACCTCAACAAATAATTCTGAGGCAAGCAGATATCCATAAGCAAAACAAATCCATCTACACCCTTCCTTTACATGACACACAGAAAGTAATCTAAAATAGAGTCATAGATTGAAATATAAGACATAAGATATGAAAACGTAGAGAAAAGGAGACAGTCTTAATGACCTTGGATTGGGTAAAGAGTGCTCAGTGCGATGGAAAAACCCAACCTATAAAATTACAGGTTAGTAAATGGAATTTATCAGAATTAAAAGTTTGTGCTTCTAAAAAAAACAACAAAAAAAAACTTAAAAATCTGAAAAGACAAACCACCTGCTGGAAGAAAATATCTGCAAACTTTATATCTGCTAAATGACTTTGAGAAGGCTAAAAAAGGCTAATTCAAAAGTAGCCCTGATGTTTTGGGGAAATGGGGGTAGGAATTCAATGGGGGTAGGCTCAGTGTGCATTCTTAATGACCTGCGGCCTCCTTCCCCTACTTCCCTAAAACTGAATTTGCAAGCCATGAGTGCTGCCCTGGGGGAAGGGTGGATTGTTAGCTGGTGCCCAAACCTTGGGACACCTGGGGGAAGGGTTGATGGGGGTAGCACTTCCTTTAGGGCCTTGAGGGAGGAAGGGAGCATATTTGCAACACAATGAACTCAAGAGGTGGTTGTAAGGCAAAGTCCCAGCGTGTTACTCCACTCTGATTTGGAACATTCCCAGAGTCCGCGTGCATAATAATTAAAACTGTGATTTCTCCACTTCTTCAAAGCGTCACTTAGTTTTTTTTTGGGTCTTTCTGCAACAACTTGTATGCAGGATCTATGACTATCGAATACACCTTGTAACCACTAATGGTGCAGTGGGGCCAGAAATCTGGGAGCTGTTATATGTTAGAGTACATGTGGCTCCAGTTATCAACCGGCACCATCGCCTTTGTTTATGTCTGGAGGACCAATAAACAGTGAGTTTAACATGCCCCCCGGCCCTCACCTGGTGGTGATCTTGGTCTTCATCCTATACTAAGGATGTGGGAGGAACACATCAACAGGACTGTACCCCTGAGGCTTCTGCTGGAACAGGTGGGGAGCTAGGGCTAGTAAAGGCATGTCTGAATCTTGGTTCAGGTTTTAAGACTTTCCCCAGGCTGACCAATACAGTGTTGGGTTGTAAGTCTATCTGCTCAGATGAGGGTCCCAGAAGCCAAGAGGTTCAGCCCATTGGCTTTCAGATTACTTTTACCAAAACTTTTTATAATCAGTTGGGATAGCCTGTTGCTTCTTGAGCTCTTGGGTCTTTCCCACAGCCTGTACCTGTTCTTGGGAGTCATTCATTGTCTCCAGGTCAGCAATGGACTGTCCCATGTGTTCTCCCATGACTTGGCTCAGCTTGGATATCAGCATCCCATACCAGGTATTGCAGAACCGACTGGAGTATCCTGGCTTTCATTCTGCAGCAAACGTGGCCCAGCTAGGGCCTTCAAAGACAGGGACATAGATAGCTGTCTCACTCACAATCCCTAAGACTTTGTTGTACCTCCTCTATGGATTTCCAGGATCCCATGTGCCAGGGAAATCCTCTTCATTGGACCAAGCTTCCTTGCAAGCTAGAATAATCCTATTTGTAGGAGAGTGAGTTCCTTGAACCCTGAGTGCCATGCAGACGCTGCCTGAGGACAGGGTGTATGTCAATTTTTCTTATTTTCTCTTCCTCCTCCTCAGCCAAAGAAATGCCATACCACCCCTCCCCCATCCCACAGCTGCGCTAACAATGCCTGGATACTTTCCTGGCTGTTTGTTGGAGGTTGACAGCTATATCGGTAAGCTCAGTGGGCATTTATTCTCTCATCATGAATGCTTCCTGGCCTGGGGCTCTTCCACTGGCTGGAGTTGTGTTTATTTTTTGTTGTTGTTTTGTTTTAGGGGTTAGATAATTAGGATGCTTTGTGTATTTCTCTGTCAGTCACCACAACGTCCTTCTCTTTACTTGCCTCACTGCCCCAGGGAATCCACCCTTTAGCATCCCAATCAAACTTTGCCATCAGCTCCCAGAACTTAAACTGGGGCAGCATGTGTCCTCCTCGCTTTGCAAAATGACACGCCAAGGTCTTCATTTACTGTCCTGTTCTCCCATCTTGTCTGTAAGCCCTGATGTTAGCAGAGTAGTTGACAACTGAGTGTTCTTTTTTAACCTCAGCTCTTCTTCCGATTTCCTACCTTGACCTTTAGTGTCTAGTTGGACATTGGTAAACTGTCCATAGCAGAGGCCAGCCCTCTGTGGGAGCCACGGCTCTCCCTTCTCTGCCTCAGTATGCACTTCCCTGCTCCTCACACAAGCACATTGGACCAGCTGGCATTTGGGGGGCATATTCATACTCATGTGTTTGTCTATAAGCACCTAACATATACACTGCCCTCCCCAGATAGAAGTCCATGGTCCACCTGGGATTTTCCCCAAAGATGCCTCTTTCCCAAGACCCTCGACTTCATTCTCCTGGTGAACTCACCAATTGTTGGCATGAAACCTTGGGAACTTTCCAGCTGAAATCTGAAACTGGCCCCAGGACACAGGGTGCAAAAAGATACCAAAGAAAGAAGCTGGTCACTCCAGATTAGCAAGTGGCAATTTCAATAAGCAAGGAAACTTATTTGTGAGGCTGGTTGTAAGCATCCACAGGATGGGCAAATCTCCACACGGGTCTGCCAGAAACCTGGGAGCTCATACAGAGGCTTTGAATGAACAACACGTATGTCGTCCAGATGGTCTCCGCACCACCTCCCTCCCTCAAGGCTGTGTCATCAAAGTTGCTCCCCAAACCAGAAGAGTGGGAGGAACGCATCTAAGGACAGGGAGATGGGAGGAGCCTCCTGTGGCCCAGCTCCAGCTCGCTGGGTCCAGCTTGCAAGTCAGTAGACAGTCATGTTTCTCGGGTAGCTTCCTCCACACACATATTCTCATTTGGTAAGATGAGTTTTTTCTCTTTATAATAATCTCTTCCTGTATAATATGTCCAACATTGTAGACAAAATTGGGAGCACTGACTTTAAAATAGATATATAATTTCAGTAATTTAATATTCAGAGTTCAAGTAGCTACACTAGATATGGTCTTGCTACATGATGGCATGAAAGGGAATATATAGTAAAGAAAAATTCAGATTAATAAAATATTTCAACAATTCTAAAGTGTCCCAGACAACTGCATGCTTGATATATATATATATATATCTCCATCCTAGTGGGTTCTGTATACAAGACCATTTGAGCAAAAAAGGAACATAAAATAGAGAAGAATAATTAAAGCAGTAAGTCAACTGAGTGGTCAACAAGTGCAGTGATTTAAACATTTTTAGTAAATGTCCTCATTCATCTGAATCGGGCCGTGGTATACAGCAATCTATAGTTTGACTCTCAGTTATAGATTCTTTTAATAAGAAAATTATATACATGGTTAAAATGGAACAGAGGTAAGAGTGAACAGAACCGTAAAATATAATGTAGTGACCCATAAGCACAATAAAATATTTAGCTTAAAGTGTAATCCAGGGAATGTCTAGCTAGTAGCTACCAGGAGGTGCATTGAGAGGGATTACCGCCAAAGAGAAAAGGTATGCAGAATCTGGAAGCAAAAAAGTGGTAATGTCACCAATAATTATAAACAAGGTAAAATTTAAACAATAAGGTATTAATAAAAAAAAACTGTTGAAATTATAAAATGGAATGCTAATTTACATTCTAAAGTTTGTTATTGATGATAACTGAGCCTTCTTAAATATTCTAGCACTTTAAAAAATCAAGAACGTAGGCTAAGACATTTTAGGTCTATAATAATTCAGTTTGTCAGCAGTGCTATTTGTACATTTTATAAGATTTTTTTAATACACACTTTATTCTTTATTTTTATTCTACTTGACAGGTGATGGCTAAGGGAACTCTATTATGTTTCTCACGTCAGTTTGCTTTTTATATTTATAATTTTTAAAAATCTATTTTGACATAATAGTATTCAGTGCATAAAGATTCATGACAGTTATATCTTCATTGTGCAAGTTCATAGCACCTCACATACTGTTGCTTCTTATCAAAATTAAAATTTCATAAAACCCGTGAGCCTTTTCTCTCACATGCTGCCACATATGCACATCCTTCTTCGTTTATTCCTGCATGATTTGTGGAAGCAGATGTAAGGCAGCACATGCTTGCCTGTTATTCTTTCAGTACTGGACCCTTCAGGGTAAGAGCAGGCTTTATTCCCCTGCTTGATCAATTACTGTTTCCTTTTGCTCTGCTGAGGATGAAGAGGTAAAGCAGTATGAAATAAAACACATAGTGCTTAACATCTACTTTTTGTTCACAATCATATGTAACAGAAACGAAATAATTAATTGTGAATATTCACAAGGGACATGATTGGTTACATAAATCTTTACATGAGCATTTTTAGAAACACATGAAAACAACTTCAGTTTCAATCTGGACATGATTCCTTGGGAAGATATTGTTGCTGCAAGTTACATGTATGCTTATAAGGTTGTATAAAATCCTGCAGATAAGTTAAAAATGCAGCTTTATATCAAGCCACAATATTATATTACTCATCTCTGAGCTAGGCTACTCAAGCATACACTGTTTACCAAGATTTGAGAGCACTCTTTACATGAGCACTTTACACAAGCACATGTAACATGTCAGTGTGTGGATTGTATTTTGCCTTATATAGAGAAATATCTATTTATCTGTTTAAAATTCTTGATTTACATTTTTTTTGCTCTTTATTGTTGAAAGTATTACATATGTCCCCTTTTTTCCCTATTGATCCCTTCTAGCCTACCCCCACCTCCATCCCTCGCCCCAGACCTTCACCACCCTATTGTCTGTGTCCATGGGTTATGCAAGTTCTTTGGTGGGTCTCTTCCCACCCACCATTCCCATCTTCTCTCTGAGATTCCACAGTCTGTTCCATGCTTCTGTGTCTGGATCTATTTTGTTCCTCAGTTTATTTATTTTTATTAGATTCCATATATGAGTTAGATCATCTGATACTTGTCTTTATCTGACTGGCTGGTTTTACTTAACACAATATTTGCCAGGTCCCTCTGTGCTGCCTTAAAGGGTAAGAGATCCTTCTTTATTTCCGCTGCATAGTATCCCATGGTGTAAATGTACCACAGCTTTTTATCCACTCGTCTACTGATGGGCACTTGGGCTGTTTTCAGGTCTTAGCTGTTGTAAATTGTGCTGCTATGAACATAGGGGTGCATACATTTTTTCTGATTAGCGTTTTGAGTTTCTTAGGATACATTCCTAGAAGTGGAATCACTGGGTCAAATGGCAGTTCCATATTTACTTTTTTGAGGAAACTCCATACTGTTTTCCATAATGGTTGCATACAATTCTTGATTTAAACTTATGAGTTGCGTAGTCAGCTTTCTAACAACCAACTGGGGAAGGAGTCTCCATAATATCCAATAAAATGTCACTGGGGGACCCCAGGTAGGTACAAGATATAGTACCAATATATGGAAATAACCTGCCTGTCTGCCAATGGATGAATGGATAAAGAAAATGTGGTCAATATATATTCTGTGTTGGCCAAAAAAGTAGCACGTGCTAACTCTATCAGATACTGCAGTTTGATCCAGTGTCAGAGTTCACCTAGTCCAGTTTCATTCCATATGAATGAATGCTTTTCCAATTGTTAATCTTCTGAGGTTCAGGGAATTTTTTGAGAATAATTCAATCATAAACCGTCTCCAAGAGACAGCCTTACAGGTAGTTCTGCATATGATTCTGAGAGAAGAGGTCACGACCTTCTGAAAGCACATATTGGGTACCAGGGATTTTCCAAGTGCCTCGGAAGCAGAATGCGAGTCCTTATTGCAACATCCTTGATAGGGGATCATCCATGCTCGACATGTTAGTGACTGGCAGCCTCTTAGTTCTCAGCATCTATTCTGGATCAATTTACTATCAATCACATATATTTCTCAGTTAATCAAAGACAGTAACAGTGTTCTTCCCTCATGACATTATCAGCCGGTATTGACAGCACTTCCTCCAGAGAGGCAGCCAGTAAACACGGGTTCTAAAATCCCACAGGACAGCAAATACCACAGCTCCATCAATAGCTCACACAATAAAATGGTTCCTAATGAAAACACTTACGATTTGACTGGGAAGCATGTTGTCAGGGATAAAGCTTCCTACGCGGAAAATAATAGATACACTAAAAATCACCGAGCGCCAGGGGGAGATATCGTCCAGGTAACACAAAAAAATATTCTTTCTTTTTAAAAAAATATATTTTATTGACTTTTTACAGAGAAGAAGGGAGAGAAATAGAGAGTTAGAAACATCGATCAGCTGCCTCCTGCACACCCCCTACTAGGGACGTACCCACAACCAAGGTACATGCCCTGGACCGGAATTGAACTTGGGACCCTTCAGTCTGCAGGCCGACGCTCTATCCACTGAGCCAAACCAGTTAGGGCCAAAAACATATTCTTGATCTTGTTGGAAAAAGCCAACCCCAAACGACACAGACACTTGTCTGCAAAATCAACTAGCTACTGAAAGATCTTTCAAGGTCTCCACACTCACTGTTGCCTTTGGTGATACCAGTTCTCATAGAGTCTCATTAACTTTTCTAGAAAAGCACTGAGGGCTTTTGTCTCCATACAGACCTAAGTTCCATTACTTATTCAGTTTGGCTATTCTGGAAAACCTAATTAACTGCTCAGATGACATTAATGGATTTAAAAATAGGATAGTTATCTCATACATTTATTAGGTGCTCACTAAATAGCAGTTCTTTTGCCTTTCCTTTTTCCATTATCTGTTAGCAATTGCTGTATAATAAACACAAATTCAGGGACTTAAAACAATAGTCAGTTATTGATATTGCACATGGTGCTGTGTGCTGTCTGGCCTTCACTGCTCTAACCTGTCTTGGCAGCTTTTCCAATTTTCTCTCCTCCTCCTCCGGGGCCCAGTGAACCAGCCCACACATGTCCTTCTCACAGTGGCTCAGAAGCACAGCTGTTTCAAGCCTGTTTTTATATCCCACTGGCCAAAGAAGATCCCCCTGCTGAGTGGTCTCAGAGCCTCCCAATCTTCCTTCACAGGAGGGCGTTGAAAGGTTACATGGCAAAGGATGCAGAGGTGAAGAAATGGGAGGGATTGCTGGTGGCATTAATGTAGTTTACCACATTTCCATCAGTTGCAAGAACTGGAAGTGGATTTCGGTAATGTATTATGTGAATCTTGTTTTATAAAAGCATCTCCTAGTCAGTGATGATATAATAGGAGAAAAACGAATGCCATGAGGGGAAATGAAAATCTATAGTGTGGACTCAGAAGCAGAGCTGACCTCCGAAATATACATGTATCAGGGCAGTAATTTTCCAAGTGTGGCCTGGGACCCTGGGGATCCCTGAGACCCTTTCAGAGGGCCTATTTGGTAAAAGCTATTTTCAGAATAACGCGGAGATGCTATTTGCACTGTGGACTTTCATTCTCTTACAAGTATACAGTGGCCGTTCGCAGAGGCTACATGACATGATTTTCAACAGAGTGAATGCAGGAGCAGGTACCAGAACACATTCTCCTTTCATTAGGTTAGGTCAGATGTTAAAGAGATTTGCAAAAATGTATAATGTCAGTCTTTTCACTGCATTTTTATTTTGGAAAAAAGTTATTTTTTAAAATAAAAATATGTTAACTTATAATGGGTTTATATTATTTTAAGGAATTATGAAATAAGTATTTTACATTCAGCAGATTTAATCTGCAGAATAAAAGCTATCTTAGTCCTCTATAACTTTTAAGGGTGCAAAGATTTCTAAGATGAAAATGTTTTAGGACATGAAAAGAATTAAAAATCAATACTTTAAAAACTGGTATATGCAACAGGATACACAAATTGTTTCTATAAAGCAGAAGTAGAAAGCCATTTTGAGAAAATAAGATGAAAGTAAAAGAAGGCAGTTTGCAATAAAAAGAATATTATATAGAATAAAGAGTTATTTCAAGAGAGATAAAACACAGTCACAGAATTAAAATCCCATCAGTAGCAGCCAGAATCCAAATCAACACTTTGAAATAATAAAAATCAATGACATTGAGGAAAACATTTAGGAGGTTTTCCAAGAATGAAATGTGAAAGGATACAATGAATGAAAAATAAGAGGAAGAAAATGATAGTTATGGGGGACAATACCATATATATTTCCTCTTTGAGGAGATGTCGCAGACACTGGGACAAAAGTGACAATAGCACACAAAATAGAACAAAACTTTCCTGAAAAGTAAATAGATGAATATGGTTTTAAAATTTTGAATATGAAGCTTGAAAAGCTTTCTATGAGGACAGATAAATGTCAATGAAAGTAGAGTTACAATTATGTATGTCTTAGCAAAACTAGATCCTAAAGACTAAGATCCAGGGGAAAGATTGCCAATTAAAACACAACATAGGGTACTACTAGGCCTCATGAAACGGCAACTTTATGAAGAGAAGGCTAGAGTCTCCGAGTTTTGCTTTTCTTCCATATGTGTAACCATTATTATAATTTTAAAATTATAACAAAATTATCAAAATACAGCATCCATATTCTCTTAGTGAATCATGTAGACTAATTGTCAAAGTTGCAAATCACTTAAGAATTCGATTGGGGACACATGAAATAAATGCATGCTTTTTCTCTCATACCAGAGGCCATCAAGGTGAATGCTAAAGAAGCAGCAAGGTTTACTGGTCTGTCGTGTGGAGTTACTGAAGTGGAGTTGTTCAAGGGCCATCTTCATACTTCTACAGCACTCTCCCTCGTCTCTGCTACAATATATATATTTCCTGATGGTTCTGATTTTCACAAGTATCACAAACTTAGCTCTTTTGCTTCCCGGACTCCAGGATCATACTTGTGTAGAGATCCAGAACAAAGGTATCAGCTGTATAAGTCATGGATGGGGGTGTAGAACTAAGCCTGGAAAGACAGGAAGCAAATCTAAAACGTGGGTCAGAATCTATTCCGATGATGGAATAATTCCAAAAAATAATCTTGCCACTAGATAGCTGAGTGCTGCAGATATGGAGGCTTTTAGTAGGCTGAACAGTGGCCTCCAAAGATATCTAGTCTTAGTAGCTACAACCTGCGAAGGCTCCCTTATTTAGAAAAACGTTCGTTGCAGATATGATTAGCTTAAGACTCAAGATGAGGAGATTGTCTTGATGGCATCACAAATGTCCTTATAAGAGAGACACAGAGGGGATTGGACTCACAGCAGAGAATACGGCGATGCGACCGTGGAGGCAGATTAGTTACCCAGTCACAAGCCAAGGAGTACCAGCAGCCACTAGAAGGTGGAAACCAAGGGCCTGAGCCTCTGGAGGGAGTGTGGCACTGCCAACATCTCCATTTCAATCAAATGAAACTGATTTGAACTTGTGGCCTCCAGAGCTGTGAGAGAGTACATTCCTGTTGCTTTAGGCCCCCGGGCTGTGGTAAGTTACAGCAGCCATAGGAAACAGGGGCACAGCTCCCTGTCTCCTTCTGCACGAAGAACAGTCAGCAGTCAGCGGGGGCTCCAGGCGCAGAAGCCTGAGGAGAGCTGGCTCGCGCGGCTGCACCCAGGCACAGGTGTTTCTTCACGAGCTTGTTGAGTAACCATTGGAATGGCTGGGGGAAGACTGCCTGCCACTCATGGAGCACACCACCATACTGCGCATGTCACAGCACATACGTTCTCACTCCTTAGAACTATTCTAAGAGATTCACTTTCATCCCTCTTTTCCTGTCATTCCCATTTTGATCTTTCCATGATTTTGTCTGGACAAACCACTACAGCTCATGAACCCCTATGTATTCTTATCTCTAGTTAACTCTCCTCCCAGGAACAGGAAAAAGAGAATGTACCACTGGATTCTTTCTGTCGGGCATTTTTACTGTACTCACTCACTGCCCTTTAGACACAGCAGACACTTCCAATGGGACCAGCATATTGTGTTAAGCAAAAGTTGCAGAGCCATTAGCCATGAACCAAACCAGCCTCTGGTTGTTTTTTTAAAAGAGATTTTTATTGATTTCAGAGAGGAAAGGAGAGGAAAAAAGAGATAGCAACATCAATGATGAGAAAGAGTCATTGATCAGCTGTCTCCTGCATGCCCCACCCTGGGGATCGAGCCCACAATTGAATCATGACCTCTTGGTTTATAGGTCAACATTCCACCACTGAGTCAGGCCTCTGGCCTGTTTTTATAAGACCTGTGAGCAGCCTGGTCAGTGTGGGTCAGGACACATACTTATGTGTGGCTCCATCACCAGTAGGAGGTAGGTGATATCTCTCTCTCTCTCTCTCTCTCTCTTTCTCTCTCTCTCTCTCTCTCTCTCTCTCTCTCCCCCTCTCCCTTCCTCTCTCTCTCTACAAATCAATATTTTAAAAAATGACCTGTGAGCCAAGAATGATTTTTATATTCAAAGTTTTGTAAAAGAAAACAAAAACAAATTGTGTGACAGGGACTGCATGTGGCCAGCAGAGCAAAATATTTCCTTTCGGTTCTTTACAGACGGTGTTTGCTACCCCTTGTGTGAGAGCCATTTTAACGCAGGCTCATTTTTTTAAACCTAAGTAAACTGATCAAAGGAAACTTTTCCTTGAAACTGAATTGTATATGGATGAGAAGTGGCAGTGTGGCTGCAACAGCAGCTCCAAGATCATATGAAAAGAGCCCATCAACCTAATTAACGATGTCACGGCTGACTGGTTCACAGTTCTCAAGATACAATTTATTTCTACTTGATGAGAGAGCTGCTTGTTATTCCTCACTTTATTTTTATTTGAATCGATTTCCAACACATGATGAGCAATGGGATTGCATGATCCCTGATCTTCTAAGATCATGTGTTCTATTTCCACCAAGACCCAATCGAAGACTAAGAGCTGTGTAAGAAAAGGAAGCTAGTTATTTATGAAAAAGGGCATAACTTTGTTCCTAGATCTTAACTAGTTTGACTCTGAGTCCCTTAGTGTTATTGAGGTTTGCTTCAAACTTCATGCAGCACCTGATCTTACCCAGGAACGCAGAGTATCCTTAGATCAACAAGGTCCTAAGAGTTGAGGGACAGATTCCTGCTCTTCAGGCTAGACTAACTAGAAAGCTTTCTTTTGCTCTGAGTGCCTTTAAAGTGGCCTCTAATAACTAAATTCCAGTATTCCCTTCCTCCTTTAAGTAATGCTATTATAGTGATTATTGAAGAGTGTGCCTTCCTTTGGATTGTGAGCTAGATCTAGGTTCTCACTTCTAGCAAAAAGAAAAAGACTTTTTCAGCAAAACTGGTGGGTTGTCACTTCCAAGGTGGAAAAAAGACTGTACCTTCCCTCTCTCACAACCTTTTTCTCTTGAATCCCTCACCCTGAGGAAGCAAGCCTCCATGCTACAAGTAGCTCTGTGGAAATGCACATATGTCCAGGAACTGATGTTTCTGGTCAATAGCCAGTGAGCTCAGATGCTAATCTCCTTGAAGCTTGCCTTCCTGGAGCTGAATTTTGCAATCCAACCTAATATCTTGATTGACCCTTGGTGAGAAACTCCAAGGCAGGAGACTCAGATAAGTACTATCAGATTCCTGACCCACAGGAACAATAATATCATGAAGTGTTATTGCTTTAGGCTGCTAAGCTTGGGGCTATTTGTTAAGCAGCAGAAAATAAGTAATATACCAAATTGAAGACCGAAATCTTTTGGGTCATTTGCCCAGCTGATTGGAGGAGGAATCCAAATTTGCTGTATGTTGCTTCTGAAATCTAGACAAACAACTGAGTTTTCTTTTTCTTTCTCATCAGGAGGAAGTGCATGGAGGAGCAGTTTTCCTTGCTTATGTAGGGATATCTCCACATACCCAGAGCACTAAACCCACTGGAATGTCATTGAAGTAACAAAAGCTCTTTCACTTTCATACAACTATTTCCTACTTTCCAGAAATATGCATCTTGCCAGGACATTTATGGAACCTGTTGCTTCCTATTCTGCAGTTCCTATTTATGCGCTGTCATTAACATGGTGGATAAATATGATATTATTCAAAATTGAGATGTGGTTGAAATGTGAAATGCTTGCAATTTAAACAGTGGCTCTAGCCAAGAATTGACATTACCTCATTGCTAGATGATGAAGTCCTGCTGACTCTTTTAGGCAATTGCAAATGATTCTGAGTATGAGTTTTTTAATGTTTATTGGGGTAGGGCAGCAATTTTCAACCCATGTGCCATGGCACACTAGTGTGTCACAAGAATTTTTAAAACATGCCATACCTGACTACTTAGTCAGGGGCACTGATCTCTTTTCCCTTAGACTGTCAAATAAAAAAAATGTCAACAGCCAAATACAACAATAGCTGTCTGGTGTGAATAAATCAAAATTACACCTTTTTTTTTTTGTCAGATCGGCAAAAAAATATAATATACTTTTTGATGTGTTGCAGAATTTTAGTTATTAGTTTATGTGTGTCATGAGATGAAAAAGATTGAAAATTGCAGGAATAGGAGAAAGAAAATCATCTAGACTAGTTGCTGTATTTCAGGTGCTGGAAGTCATGTTGTTTATTCCAGTAAATATTGTACACCAGGAATAGTAGCTGCATTTGTTCTCTTAAGTGATTAAGATTCTGATCAACTGCTGTCATTTTCTCAAAATCCATTTGCTTTTGGTATAAAAAAATTACATATAAGAATATATATACAACTTTTACTTAATACTCATATTATTGAAATGTCTTATGTAATAAAAGAATAATATGCAAATTAGGCATCACTCCATCACAAGATGGCTGACCCCATAGCCAAAAGATAGCAGTGTCCATAGCCACAAGATGGCAGTGCCCAGTCCGGCTCAGCCCCACCACTGAAGTGGTCAGGCCTGTTAGCCAGGCAGATGGCAGGAGAGGTGGGGGGCCTGAGGGGCAGAACAGACAATCAGAGGGGCCTGGGAGTCTCCTGCTGCCAGTGGGGCAAGGGCAGAGCCTGTGATGGCAGGGGGCAGGATCAGAGCCAGTGATCGAAGAGGCCTGGGCTCTGGGGGTTTTCTTCCCAGGCCTGCAGCCTCAGGCAGAGACTACAGACCTGGGCAGGGGCAGAGCCAGTGATTGCAGGGGTCTGGGGGTTCCCTGCAGGGATGGAGCTGGGATTGAAGGGGAGGGGTGGAGCTGGTGATCAGAGTGAACTACAGAGGAAACACCTTTTCTTACTGCTCAGTGGCTAAGCTCCCTGTATACCACTGGTAATATTCTTAGTAACTTGGGTAATAATACAAAAAGGTGATCTAGGGTTTTTCCACCACACTCCTGGAGAAAAAAAATGAAGGTCCACTGCTGGAAGGCTAAGAAATGTTATATCCTGCCCTAGCCAGTTTGGCTCAGTGCATAATGCCTCAGCCTGCTGACTGCAGGGTCTGGGTTCAATTCGGACCGAGGGCATGTAGCTAGGTTGCATGTAGCTGGGCTGGGGCCCAGGTCAAGGCCTATACAGGAGGCAACCAATCAAAGTGTTCCTCTCACTTTGATGTTTTTCTCTGTTTCTCCCTTCTCTTCCACATTCTCTAAAAATCAATGGAAACATATCCTCAGGCGAGGATAAAAAAAGAAAAAAAGAAAATGCCTAAAGAAAGTTGTCATTTTTTCATGGTGAAGGGACTGGAGTCCATGTTGATGAAAACACCTTGGTGGCTGTGGTGACTGGCAGTGGCTACAGCAACAGGGTGATGGGGCTGGTGGCTTCCCCTGATTAGCCTGGTCGCCTCCCACAAAGGGAAGCCAGACTGGGACTTAGGCCCGCTTCCCAAGGGGAGCAGGAAGCAGCCTAAACTGTCAGTAGGACACCCCCTGAGGGCTCCCAATATGTGAGAGGGGGCAGGCTGAGCTGAGGAACCCCTCTCCAGTGCACGAATTTCATGCACCAGGACCCTAGTTATTTATAAAAAATTGACCTTATTAAAAATAAGTCAAATTGATGAGTTTGAGAAATGAATACACTTTTAATAACTACTTCTATCAAATATAGAATAATTCTACCATCCTAGCAATTCCTTTGTCTATATTTTCAGTTAGCCAATGTTCACTAGAGGTAACCAATGTTCTGATTTCTATCATCATAAATTAGTTTTGTAATTTTTTTGAGTTTTATATGAATACAGATATGTTGTCATTTGTATTCAACTTATTTAGCTCAGCATAATGCATATGAGATTCTCCCATGATGTTGCATTTCACAGTTGTTTGTTATTTTTATTACTGAGAACTATTTATTGTATGAATATGTCACAACTGAGTGATTAATTCACCTTTTAATGGACATTTGAGCTATTTCCAGTCTTTATTTCTTATAAAAAAGTACTCATGAAGCTTTTTTATACGTTTTATATGAATGTATTGTTATATTTCTCCAGGGTGAATTATAGGATTGAAATTGCAAGGTTAGTAGGTTGCTGCATTGTGGCTCTAGCTCCAAATCTGCACTTCTAGGGTCTGCTTTGTGATACTAGTCATTTCTGTTTTGTTAGCTGGCACGATGTTAGGCTTTGCCAGGAGAGCTTTCTGGAGGAATAATTCACAGCCAGGGTGAGGAAGAGACTGTCCTTACTTCTTCTGATGGGATCAGAACTCAGGGGACCTGTTAAGGGCATGTCCTTACTCTGGATCATCTTGCAAGTTCCTCCACCACAAGCGGCAGCCTTCCCTGTTCAGCTGTGGATTCATGCCTGACATCTTTGTTTGCCATCCAGCAATATACTCATAGTTTAACTACATCCCACATGCTCTGGCAAATTAGTTTTAAAAAGTCTGAGTCTGTGCTTTAAGTGTCTGTGTGTAGGGAGGTGGTGGTGGTGGCCCACCTAGATTCCACGTTCTTTCATTGCTCACTCTTCCTCTGTCTGGTATAATAGATACTTTCTGAATTTTATGTTTAGAGGCCTCTTAAAAACCTCTTTTAGCTCTTCTAATAATTTCATACCTTTTAAGAACTTATTGATTAAGATATCTGCACTCCTATGTTCATTGCAGCATTATTTACAATAGGCTAGACATGGAAAAAACCTGTACTCTTCAATAAGTGATTGGATAAAGATGTGGTTTATATGTCCAATGGAATGCTATTGAGCCATAAAAAAGATGAAAACCTGGATAGGTCTTGAGAATATTATGCTAAATGAAATAAGTCAGGCAGAAAAGGATCAGAACCATATGATTCCAGTCATATGTGGGATAATAAAACAAAAAGCAACAAATAAACAAACCATAACCCCCCTGGCTCTGAAGCTGAGATATAGCTCTTTATTTTTGACTTGAGTGTGGATCAGTTCATCTTGCATCTCTACCCCTTTACCAATCCCCATCAGTCCCCACAGCCGTTCCCTCCGGCCATCCATCCCCAGGCCTTTTCTTTCATTCATTAGTTACTATATTTCTGATCAGCTGGCCTGCAGATGGTTCTCAGTGATGATTGTCTGTGGTTTGGTTGTACTTCTGATGTGGCCATGGGAAGAGATAAGCACATTACTTGTCTATTCCACCATCTGGACTGAAAGTTTCTTTATCCATTTTTTTTATTTTCACATACATTACTTCAAATCATTGAAAAAGCTCAGATGAATTATTACTTTGCTTTGAACATTTAGTTAAAATTTAAAGAACTCATGAAGAGAAAAAAAAAGAATTTTATATTGCCCCCCCACCCCCAATTTATGATTGGGTAAGATGTTTACCAGTTTCTGTAGATCCAAATTCATATTCTATTATTACTTTTTCTTTAGGCTAAATAACTTTCTTTGGTATTTGTTGCAGTGTGTAACACTGCTAATAAATTTTTCACTCTTGTTTATCTGAAAACATTTCACCTTTATTTCTGAAGGATTTTTCTTGCTGGATATAGAATTCAGATAGACGGAATTTTTGTTTGTCTATTTGCTTTTAAAAATATATAACTTCTTAAAACTTTAGACAATAATAATAAAAAAGATATATAACTCCTCTATCTTTGGTCTCTTTTGCTTCTAATGAGGTATCACCCATTATTCTCACTGCCTTTATGTAATGTGCTTTTTCTTTACTTGAAATTCTTCTAGGATTTTATTTTATGTTTAATATTTAGAAGTTTGATCAGTATACAGCTATGTGTGGTTTCTCTTGTATTCACTGAGATTTTTAGATAGGTAGATTGATGTTTTTAACAAAATTTGTTAAAATTTCAGCAGTTTTCTTCTAATATTTTTAAGCTTCATTCTCTCTCTCATATTCTTTTCAGGCTTAGGTTTTATAATTAGCCTGATTCCTCTTGTCCAGCAGATAATTATGACTCTGATCATTTTAAACCTTTTACTTTGGTGTGCGTAATTCATCTTAATTTGTATAATTTCTATTGACTTCAGGTTTATGAAGACTTCCTATTGTAGTGTTCAACCTGTTAAGTTTATTTAGTTAGCTTCTTATTTCAAATTATAATTTTCTCTTCTATCATTTTGTTTCTTTTAAATATTGCCACAATCTGTCATGTTATGTTTCATCTCTTTATCTACCTTTTCTTGGCATTTTAAAAACTAGTTATGAAAGTTATTTTAAATTGCCTCATAATTCTAACATCTGGGTCATATACGAATCTACTTTTATTGGCTATTTTCTCTTGATTATGGTTCATTTTCTCCTGCTTCTCAAGGCTAGTAATTTCTTAATGTATCCAAAGGCATTTTATTATTTTTTAATAAAAATCTTTATTCTGGAAAGTATTTCATATGCCTCTCTTTCTTCCCCTCCCCACTTGACCTCTTCTAGCTAAGGTATTTTAAATAATATATTCTAGAGACTGGGATTTGTTTTTTTAAACCTTTGAAGAGGATTGGTTTTTATTTTGAGAGGCAGTTAAATGTGACTTGACTCTGTGGAGTCTCGGCTATAGTAGGTTCTTACTCCTAAAACTTTGCCTTTCTCAGCTTCCTATGGAAAGTCCGAGTTGTTTAGAGTCTTTCTTGTTGCAGGTACTGAGTAGCTGGGGAAAGCTCTGCTCGCTTCTATTACTCATCTAGTTTTTGCTTTGCCTCGGTAGTTCGTTTGCCTTATTACATGTAATAAAGTTGCTACTGAAGATATGGGGAAACGTGTCCGCAGGCCTCGTGGCTCCCTCTAGGGCCTCTTTCTTCTTTCACACTTGGGAAGTCCTAGACTCTAACTTAACTCTTTAGCCTAACAAAATCCTTAAATTCTTTGACTCCTGTGCTCTGTGTACCATCCAAACTGGATCCCGCAGAGCAAGAGAGGTTAAATGTCAATCTTACCTAATTTTCTCTCTAGTTTATGGATGCTTTGAGTCCATTTCCTGTGTCTTCATACCGTTGCTGTTGTTGTTCCTAGGGTTCATAATTGTTATAGACAGGGCTTTGCTCAATTCATCTTTCTTGAGTCAAACTGTAGAGCTCAGTGGTGTTATAACGGCAAATCTGTCATTCTGTATCTTCCCAGGCACTTCAGTTAGGCCTAGTCTGAATTTTTCCCAAAGACATGATATAGTTTTAATTTATTACTTTTTAAGGCAAAGGAACTCTAGAGAGATTTACTTGACCCTTTTAGCCATAGCTTTTATGTATCCCAATAGACACACCATGGAATGTACTCAGTTGAAACTTCATTTATCATCTAACCTCAATAAGCCTCCTCTCTTACCAGACTGGTGTCATGAAATTCTGGATCTGCAAATATTAGTGTTAGCTCAGAGCCATTGTTGAATAATTCCTAAAATATCAGGGTATTTCTCATTTTTCTGTCTCTCTCTCCCTCCTTCTCCACTACCTCTTCCACCTTCTTGTTGGTTTAGGGTTTGTAATCTATCATGTTGTATTATATTGGCATAAACCAGAGTTTGATTACTTCATTTGGAATGTTTTTCATCTGTTTAAATCAAGTAGGACCTTAGTGGTCACCGATCAATCCACCTTTTTCAAAGACCTTTGTGGGTTAGTCCATTTTTACTGCCAGCCTTTTCTTGCTGCCTAATATGGTCCGCACTCTTACAATGGATCTGAGTTGCATTCTGTTATTTCCTTCGGTGGCCGTGACTCTCCAATCTTCAGTGAGATAAAGAAGTCTTTTTTAAAAGCAGCATCTTCCGCCAGCTTACCTTGCACACAAAGAATAACATTAAGTCATGGTCATGAATATTGATCTGCCTTTACCAATGATTATTTTTTTAATATTTGGCAAAGAAAGTGCCATCTATATACTATTGGAATTATGTTTAGTGAGTAGATTCTAAATGCTAAATGTACTCTAATATTCTTATCTCTTTAAATTTTGTATTTCTTCTATATATTAAATCAATAAATTTATTAAAAACATATTAACCTTTAAAAATTTGAGCCAAAGGTAAATCTAAGTTTAGTCAAACAAAAGAAAAACATAATTAGCAATCTTAAGTTCTTCAGCTCTCACATTGAAAGAGCATGCTTGGTCAATGCATACATACGTATTAATAAGTTCAGCCTGCTATGAGGGGAACAGGGAGTTTGCATGCTCAGGATTTCTACTTATTGAAAATATAACCTGTGAAAATACTTAAAAATATAGACACAATAGTTATGTGTAAAAATGCTCAGCCGTGCAACAACCTGCAACTTTAACTGGGAATTAGTTATATTAATGATGAAATACCATGCCATGAATAAAAATATTTTTCAAGAAGTAATTTTAAGTGAAAAATCATACAATTTTACATTTAGGTAAAAAATTGTGATATATAATTCAGAAGTGTCATTTACAGATAAAAGAGTAGTAAATATATTATTTTTGTATATTTTAAAAAATACCTAAAATATTTTATTTTATACTGTTTTATTTTATATACTATTTTATTTTATTACATACTACCTTTGGTAAAATAATATTTAATATTATTAAATAAAAAAACTGACTATGTACACTGAAGGATGCATCCATTATACTTTCCAGATGGATTTTGAATAGCCTTGAGTGGCCAGAATTAAGAATTGTAGCTGCAGGAGTGGCAGAGATGTGTGAGTTGGTGTAGAGCCAGATATTTGGTCATAGTAAAGCCCACCTGATCATCATTTATTCTAGTCCTTAATAGCACTGTTTCTTTCTATCTCTATCTTTACTCATTTCTTCTTAAATTTTAGACCCATGTCCTGTGGCTCTATTAAAAAATACACAGCTAATTTATTTTATTTACATATAAAATAGGAAGCATTTCTACCTATTTGTTTTACTAATCAAAGAGTGAAACTACCTGAGTCTCCTGGAAAAGTGTGCAGGGATTAAGAGTAAAAATAGCCCCAGGATGTCAAGTGCAGCACAGGGAACATTGTCAGTAATATTGTAATGATTGTGTATGGTGCCAGGTGCCAGGTGGGTATTAGAATTGTTGGTGGGTCACTTTGTAAGGTATATAAATATCTAATCACTATGTTGTACACCTGAAACTGTGGTTGAAATCTTAAAAACATAATCTGAAAAGGGTTCTGTATATGAAATCTTTCTCTTTCATTGTCAATATATAATAATTTTACAGCTCTGGGTTTGTGTTCTAATTTTGTTTGTAGCTAGCTTCATGAAATGTCAAATTTCTTAACATCTCAAAACTTCAGGTTTTTAAAAAATCTGATAGAAAAATTTATGAATATTTGTCAGCATTTTCCAAGGGTCAAATAGGATCACATATGGGAAGTGTTTTGTGGGGTCGAGTGTCATATATATGTTATTATGAAATATAAAATAATAAATTGCAGATGATAAAATGGTTTTCTAAAATAATTATACTATCTAATACTAAAAGTCATTCTTAATTATCTCTTCATCAATATGTCCATTCATCATTCAGTTAATTAATCATCCAATGTTTTATTAATACATTAAAATTACTTGTGGGTGTTACAGAAGATAAAAGACAATAGTTCCATATAAAGAGAAGATCAAGCAGGAGAGAGGAGACCTGGGTATCAGATCAGCTTGCCTGCTAAGTTGCTTTGTGGCTTTATAGTTTAACAGTTTGATAAAGATGCTTTCTTAACTTAAACTGAAGGATAGTGTTAGATGATCTCTAAAGTGCCTCTTATCCCTGATATTCTCTAAGCTTGCAGATCAGTAGTTACCCGATTCCAGGAGTGACTTTTTCTAAGACACTAGATTGTGGCCACCATTCTATGTCCTCATCCATAACCAGAGTGTGGGCCTGCTATGCAAGATGATGAGGATACATTAGAAGGAGGCACCTCTGACCGTGGCCAAGGTATAGGACATGTTGCTGATAGAAAATATGTTGATGGTCAAAGAACAGGAGGAGAGTGACAGGAAAGCTAGGAAGAGAAAAACAGACATCCGAGAGTTTTACTTCCTTAACCTTGAAGGGGAACATAAGGTCCTCGTTAAAACGATCCTTGTTCTGTAATCTCACGCTCCCGGTTGAATCCAGAATTCCGTGCATTCCAGCACCCACCATGCAGCCAGCCTTCTGTGCTTCACACAGAATATCTAACTTCCCACTCACAGCTGCTCTGCCGTCGTGCTTCTCATTCTTTAGCACAAGCCTGTTTGCCCCAGGCAGGCTGCCTTAGATCGATGATTCTCAGGATGCCGTGTGCAACAGAATCATATGTCAAGCTTGTTAGTCACCCTGATTCGTGGGCCCAATCCTCAGATGTTCTGATGTGGTGGGTTTGGGGTAGTGTCCTGCAAACTGAATGTTTGACATACACAGGAGGACTCTGATATAGTTGGTCCTTGGGCTATATTTTGAGAAATACAACCTCAAATCAACCACCCAGGAGTCCTTTGACTATACAAGAAAAACCTCAGCTTGTCGCAACATGTTCCTGAAATCATGTTTGCTCAGTGGAAAGGTGTGGATTTTATTTTTAGAATTTTCCATTTTTATGGTGCAACACGATATATCTGAAAGTTTTCACAAGCTGCTATATAAATGTAGTATTATATGGATCTCTATATATAGTTACACATACACAGAAATAATATACATCCTCCCAGAACATAACATGTACCCACTGCTTATGCAAAAGTGTCTGCCTGTGTTCACATGTTATATACATGAGAGATTTACATTTATAATGTACTTTTGTTGAAAATGTAGTAACAGATACATAGAGCCTCTCATCTATTTGTAGTATCAAAAATATACACCAAAGGTATATATGTTTCATGAATTTAAATTACTGGTTATTTTAATAGAAAACTTCATCATTTTCTAATTAACTGATGGCATTGATGCAGTCAGTAGTCATTGTGTTTATGATGAGTATAGAAAGAAAGAAATCATGGACAGATGAAAGGAAATAACGTTCATGAAGGTAGTATGCTAGGGACTTTTAGACATTGCAGTTCATTGATCAAATAAACCATTGTACTTATCTTAGCAAAGTTCGTCCTCCAGCAGTAAAAAGCAAGCATCTGCTGATGTGGTAGAATGCACCTAGCAGGAGAACAGATAAAGAAGAAACTAATTTTGCCCGGGAACTTGCTTTTGGCGCCGCAGAAGTACACCTTTTTGTCTGGTCTTTAAAGATGTATGTGCTTGCATGTTAAACACTACCTAAGTGGGAGGAGTCAGTGATGAGCAGGCTAAAATCTAAGACCCTGTGGGGCCTACATTCCAGGGGGGAAATGAGATAGGCAGAAGGCAGTCCAACAGCAGCAACAACAGGCTCCCATTTGTTCCAGGTAGAAGGGAAAGCATGCACAAGAGCCCAAAGGACAGGAAAGGGATGATAATTTTGAGAGCCCAGAAGTCATTCATTTGCATGGAGTGTAGAGAAAAAGAGTGTGAGTAGAGAAATGGAGCTGGAGAGCTAGTCAAGAGAGAAGTGGATGGATCTTATAGGTCAAGATGAAGTTTAGAAAACAACAACCATTTACTGACAGAAAAATATGGTAAGTTACTCAAAGGGACCGTGTGGAAGATGTGTGTGATCAGAGCATGCCAGATGTGGGCTGCTGAGAGGAGACTGGATCGGCGAGGAGAAAACTAGGTGTGAAGAACAGTGAGGAGTGTGATGCTGCAGCTACGGGTGAGAGTGGTGGTGTGGGGGCAGAAGGAATGCTGCATTTAGCATCAAATAGACACGACTGGGTAAATGACAGTGTTTGGAAGGAGGAAAAATAAGAAGAAAAGAAGTCAAAGACAATCCCATTTTTCTGTTTTGGGAAAATAGATGAAATTGCTGAGAGAGGGAACACCAGAGTTAGGACAGGTTTAGGGATAGGTTATTACATTTTGTTCTTAAATAAGTTGAAATGCTTTTGAAACATCCAGATGGAATAAAAATTTTTTCAAATCATGTGTATGATAAGATAAAATATTTGTAGCTATAATATAAAAAGAACTCTTAAAACACATGCAATATTGGGATTTCTAAGGAATACATATTTAGTCACTCAGAGGACCAAAATGTATTTCTCACACATATTTGTTTTTTCCTCACAGTTCCTAGCCCACAGCTCCTGAAAGCCTTGGAACTTCCCAAGTGTTGAGAATGATCATGGTGTCTTTTATTACAGTTGTGAAGTGACTTTTGGGGAGCATCTAAGGGTGGGGGTTGGTTGCCAGGAGACACAATCATGTGATTAGAAGGATGGAACTTTCAGTCCCAGCCCCTGAGCTCCCAGGATGTGAGAAGGGCTAGAGATGGACTCAGTTACCAATGGCCAGTGATTTAATCAGTTGTACCCATGTAATGAAGCCTCCATACAAGCCTAAATGGACAGGGTTTAGAGAGCTTCTGGGTTGGCGAACATTGGAGATATGGGGAGAATGGCACCCTGGAGAGGGCATGGAAGCACACCTTGCCATGTTCCTTGCCCTATGCGTCTCTTCTCTCTTCTGTCTGACTGTTCCTGAATCATATTATTTTACAATAAAATAATGATCTAATAAGTAACATATTTCTCTGAGTTCCGTGAGCCAGTCTAGACAATTTCTCAAACCCAAGAAGGGAGTTGAGGGAACCTCTGATGTATAACTAGTTGGTCAGAAGTACAGGTGACAACCTGGACTTGTGGCTGTCATTCTGAGTTGGAGGTGGTGGTTGGTAAGTGCAGATAACCAGATAACCTGGGCTCCTGGTTGGTGTCTTAAGTGTGTGCATCTGTGTGTGTGTGGCGGGGAGGGGGCAGTCTTGTAGAATTAAACTAATAAGCTTTGGAGTCTGATGCTGTCTCCAGGTACATAGTGTCAGAATTCCATTGAATTCTCCAACGCCCTGCTGATATCTGATAATTGATTGTTGGTGTGGGGAACCTCCAGCCCCACTGGGATTTGTTAAATTGGGATTTGGGAATCCAGTTTAACACATTAATAAGAAAACAAACAGCTCAATTAAAAATGTAGGCAAAACACTTGGATACACACATTATCAAAGACACTATAAGGGTGGCAAATAAGCATATAAAATGCCCACAGTTATTAATTAGAAAAATTGAAATTAAAACCATGAGAATCTACTTCCTGTCAAATGTAACAGTTAGTTAACTTTTTAAAAATACTGACTATCCTGAGTGTTGATGAGAGTGTAGGCTTGAAATTTTCACATGCTGCTATGGGAATGTAAAATGGTGCAACCGCTTTGGAAAAACAGTTTGGCAGTTTTGTGAAAAGTTAAATGTACACCTACCATATAGTCCAATCATTCCAATTTTAGATAGTTACACTAAAGAAATGAAACTTATGCTCATGCAAATACCCATGATTATTCATAGCACCTTTATTTTTCATTGTCAACAACTCAAATTGAAAACAACTCAAATGCTTATCAACAGGTGAATGGATATACAGACTGTGGCATATTCATCCAAAGGAATGGTAATCAACAATAGCATGGATCAACATGAATGAATCTCAAAATAATTATGATGCGTATTAAAAAAGCCATACACAGAATTGCGTACCATATGATTCCATTTATCTAAAATGCTGGAAAACATAAGCTCGCAACAGTGACTGAAAGCATTTCAGTGTCGCCTGTAGCCAGTGGGGGAGCTTCAGGGAGCAGCAGGGGCAGAGGCCTAGAGGGCGCTGAAGATGCCACAGGGGCATGAAAGCTGCTGTAAGCTTTCTTGCCAAATGGTCCACTTCCAATCAGTGCAGTTCATTTCATGTCAATTACAATTCAATAAAACTATTATTTCGAAAAGAAAAGAAATAGATAAAAGTGTGGATAAACTTGAGGAGACCAGAGCAGATGGGCTTAGAGCACGTAAGGAGGGACTAGACTGAGAGAAGAAGCCAGCTCTCTCATTGTAACAGCAAAATGTAAGTATTTGTAGGCTTGATTCAAGGACATTGAAGGATTACCTTCAGATGGATTATATTTTTTGTATGAGGTTAAAGAAATAGTTAACTATCTGTTTTGATTAATTTTTAGTATGCATAGAATTTAACCTGGAAAGCTATGCTGGTTCCAGATTTACAAAGTTCTCTTCGATGTTATGCTATGGATCTGGACTGGCTTTTAGAAAGTGACTAATAAAATCATAAAATCAGAGTCAATGTTTTGTGTCAAAATTCTAACACTCATAAATTTGAAAGAGTATTTGCTTATTGTAACTTAATGTCCTCAGTCTAAATACTCAGAGGTAGTGTGGCATAGTGAATAAAGCATTTTGATTTTTCTTCATTTTGTCACTCATTTACACATTCGGCAAATATTGATGAGCATTGACAATCTGACAGGTATTCTACCAGGCAAAACTAAGTAAACTAATAAGGATTATTTAACTTGGTGAAAAGTGCTATAAAGAAGAACATCGATTTTACGTAGTAGAAAGTACAGTAAATCATAACCTGAGAACTGAGTGATGAGGAAAGAAAAGTAGGTAACTTGTGGGAGGAAGACACAATCAAGGAAAGAGCAAATTCAAGGAGCGCACAAGGCAGGTTCAGTGAACCATGGGGGCCCAGAGTGGCTGGAGCCTCGTGATCAAGGAGCTTGTGAGGAGAGGAGGCCGGGTCTGAGTTTTGTGTACCGGGATGCCGGGCCACAGGAAGATTTCAAGTGGTAAAAGTTTCACTCCGTGACCTACATCTTAAAGGATAGCTCTGTTTTCTTTGTAACAAATGGATTGTAGGAGGGCACACAGAAACGGGACCCCATGAGAAAGTGATTTCAGCTATCCATACATGAGATGATGGTGCCTTGGATGAAAATAACAGAGACGGAAACAGAAAGAAGCGAGTGGCTTCGAAACATTTTTTAAAGAACAACTGGGAAATGGGAAAATTAAGGGGGAAAAGATGTTTAAAGACAAAAATCAAGATTGGATGTAATTCTGCATTTGCGGTGATGTGGCAATTTGTCACTTCTCAGTTACTCAGGATGTTTTACCTTTCATGTTGTAATCATGGGGTTCAAAGTCACTAATCATCAGAGAGATGCAAATCAAAATGACAATGAGGGTTCCTTTTTCTCCACATCCTCGCCAGCACCTGACCTTTGTTGATTTGTTGATGACAGCCATTCTGGCAGGTGTGAGATGGTACCTCATTGTTGTTTTGATTTGCGTTTCTCGTATAATTAGTGACTTTGAGCATGTTTTCATATGTCTTTCGGCCTTCTGTATGTCTTCTTTTGAAAAGTGTCTATTTAGGTCCCTTGCCCATTTTTTGATTGGATTGTTTATCTTCCTTTTGTTAAGTTGTATGAGTTCCCTGTAAATGTTGGATATTAAACCCTTATTGGTGATAATCATTGGCAAATATATTCTCCCATGCAGTGGGCTTTCTTGTTGTTTTGTTGATGGTTTCCTTTGCTGTGCAAAAGCTTTTTATTTTGCTGTAGTCCCATTTGTTTATTTTCTCTTTAGCTTCCGTTGCCTTAGGAGCAGTATCAGTGAAGAAATTCCTTCGGCACATGTTTGTGATTTCGCTGCCTGTGTATTCCTCTAGTATTTTTACCCTTCTGCACTGCTGGTGGGAATGCAGACTGGTGCAGCCACTATGTAACACAGTATGGAGTTTCCTCAAAAAATTAAAAATGGAACTCACATTTGACCCTGTGATCCCACTTCTAGGACTATATCCCAAGAAACCGGAAACACCAATCAGAAAGGGTATATGCACCCTATGTTCATAGCAGCACAATTTACAATAGCTAAGATTTGGAAACAGCCCACGTGCCCATCAGAAGATGCAGGGGATTAAAAAACTGTGGTACATCTACACAATGGAATACTATGCTGCGGTAAAAAAGAAGGAATTTTTACCATTTGCAACAGTGTGGATGACACTGGAGAGCATTATGCTAAGTGAAATAAGCCAGTCAGAGAAAGATAAATATCGTATGATCTCACTCATGTGTGGAATATAATAAACAACATAAACTGATGGAAAAAAAAATAAATCCAGAGACAGAAGCATCGAACAAACTGTCAAACCTCAGAGAGAAGGCTGGTGAGAGTGGGAAGGGGTGTAAAAGATCAACCAAAGGACTTGTATGCATGCATATAAGCACAACCCATGGACACAGGCAGTAGAGGTGTGAGGGCATGTGCTGGGTGGGGGGAGGAATGGCTGGGGAGAGGTCAATGGGTGGGAGAAGGAGACATATGTTATACTTTAAACAACAAAGAATTAAAATAAACTGTAGGAGATACCAAAATAAGTGAATAAATAAACAAACAAACAAATAAATCAATCAAGCTCCCTCATTTTTGGGAACAAGGTGGGATTGCGCCTCCTACCTTCTGTAAGGTTAAGTAGCATGGCCATAGGCTTTAATTTGGCAAATGAATTGCAAGCAGAGCTAATGTGTATGACTTCAAGGTGGATGCTTTAAGAGCTGTTTCACAATTTACCATGCCCCCTTTATCTGCTTTGGAGATTATATGTTGAGATTGGAGCTCCCTCAACATAAATTCCAGAATGTCCCAGATGCATTCCCTCTGCACTTGTTTTAAGCCATTGAGATTTTTGTTGTTACCACAATACAAGACTACTTAATTGACATACCATGTTTAGGGAATTTCTATCTATATGAATCCTGACTTTCCAAGCCAGAAGTCATAAACCTCTTTCCCAGCTTCACTTGCAGTAGGAGCACAGTGTGTGACTTAGGCATCACCAATCAAATGCATCCGCATACCTAGATCTGAAAGAGAATCATGTGAAGAGGGAGAGTCTGTTCAATACCCATTGATGACAAGAGGCAGCATTGGTTTCAGTCCATGCAGCAGTGACCAGGCTATTGGTGGGCCCCGGAGTGCTGCTGCCCCGTGATGATGATGGCTGAGTAGGTCAACTGTGAGTATGGTTTTGATTCCTGGTTTTGCATCTCTCATGCCTGATCCTGTAGCCCTCAGACAGATTCTTTAGATACAGAATATCCTTATGCTTAGTGAACAATTCTATACATAAGTTTAGATTTTGGAACATGAGATATAAATTTTGCATTTGTATTGCAAATAAAATATTTAAAATCTTGGAACCGGGTGAGATTATTTAGAAAGAAAATGTAGATAAAGATAAAAATGAGGTTGCAAGAGGAAAGCTTAAATATTCCAATAGGTCAAAAAGGAATGAATGATCTAAAAATGATGACTAAGATAAAATGCTCAGTAGAAGTCAAGAAAACAAACAAAACTATCAGTAAGGTGGATGATATGAAGTGAAGAGAGGAAAGTAGTGCTCACAGAGGTGGTGAGAGGTCAAGCGTGTTTCATGAGGAGTAAGATGTGGAGAGGTGTTGTTCTTTGGGCAACATATAGGCTGGTACTGATGTATATTTCAGTAGCATCTTAACAGGAACCCTGTGGCCTGAGTAGAGAATTGGAGGACTTTAGGTGTCACGGACAAGTTTCTTAGAGGAGTTACCCATTACATAATTTTGACATTGTCTCAGCTTTTGCTGTTGAATAAACCACTACTAAATCTCAGTAATGAAACCATAAGCATTTAATTCTAACTTGTACATTTGTGCGTCAATTGCTGGGGCAGTTTAATTTCAGGATACAGGTCATCAAGTTGCCTGGAGTCACTCTGGACCATATACTCCTTTCTGGGAAAGGCAATGGTGTGGAAGTGATTACCTGAGACTCGGTTTCTGTTTAGGGAGACCGAGACTACCTCGTGGAGAAATATGTAATATTTCTTAAGATTAGACTCAAAATAGGCTTACTATCACTTCTGCCTACTGCCTGTTAATCAACAGCAAGCCACCTCCAGCAAACCCTAATCCAGCGGTTCTCAACCTGTGGGTCGCGACCCCTTTGGGGGTCAAACGGCCCTTTCACAGGGTCACCTAAATACATCCTGCATATCAGATATTTACATGACGATTCGTAACAGTAGCAAAATTACAGATATAAAGTAGCAACGAAAATAATTTTATGGTTGGGGGTCACCACAACATGAGGAACTGTATTAAAGGGTCACAGCATTAGGAAGGTTGAGAACAACTGCTAATCTCTAGGAAATTTGCTTGGGGAATTGTACAAATAATTGCTGAAACATCATTTAATCTACAATTAATTTAATTTACATTTAATTTAATTTGACTGGTCATTGATATAGGTAAATGATAATTTTCCTCATGTTATCTAACTTGCAAAAGTATACTGAGAAAATTATTTATATATAACTTTATTGTTATATTTATTAATTTACTTACATAAATATATTTATTGTGACATAACCCAAAGTAAACTGAGGATCAGTGTAATCTGAAAGAACTGAAGAAAACAAAAATTCATTTATTATCTCATGAAATCCCATGTCAGGGCAACATTTTCAAAAATGTGTTCTCAAGAATGTTAATTCCACAGGGAACCTAATAGTTGTGAGATAATAGGAAGTTTCAATGATACAATAAAATTTATAGAAATATAGGTTTAAAAAAATAATCTTAAAAATGCACCGTGTGTAAAATCTCTTGGTTTGTAATGCATATTATGACTCTCCAGAACAATGAGAGCTAGAGTCCCTTGGAGCAGAGTTTGGGAAATTGATATATAAATCACTTTTTAAAAAATTTTTATATTAAATTTATAGATTCTGAGATATAAAAACCTTTAGTAGTAAATAATTTGTTGATTGATAAATTTTACCATGGACTTCTGTTGGTGTACAGAAACATATTAGAAAAAAATAATAAACTGTATATTTTCCCTCAGAGATCTACACTCAATCAACTCCATCAAATAGAATTTTTATTGTCTGTGCTAGACCATGTATCAAGAGCTAGGCTGAATGAAATACACGTTTTCTTATCAAAGAAATTCTTTGTCTCTTAAGGGAGAGTAGACAAATACATAGAATATAAAAGAGCGCTCATTTCCACAGGGAGTGAAATTAAGTTCATTGGAAGTTTGGGTGTGAAGTGTGGATAAAAACGGGATTCTGTGTAAAGTAACCTCACAGGTGGCCTGATCATAAATTGTTAATTGAGCAAGTCATCGTGAGCAGTCAACCCCAGGCATATAACTTCTTTAGTAAAAGAACAGTCCTTCAAGCAATCCTGCCCACTGTTCCTGGGCATCTGGTTTAACATGTCTTTGAAACGCCCCCTTCCAGATCCCTCCTTCTAAAGCATGACCACCACCAAGAAAGCACATGTTCTTGTTAACTGTCCCGGAGTCTAATCTCCACTGTCTTTCTCCCACCTTCATCAGTCTTCCTTACGTTCCCCCTTAATTTCAAATGCATAAAAGAAAATGCAAAATTGTCATTCTCCAGAGTATTTGATGTCTTGCTTCTCCATAATTGTCAGTTCTGTCTTAAGTAAACTCTTATGAAGATCCTCTGCAAGTTTGGACTTTTTTTTTTTTATCCACAGCAGTGCTTCCTCACAGTAGGGGGTCACCTTTAGCTTAGAAGGCAGGATTTCTGGCCAACCTCTACTGGCTTGGCAGCCCCATTGGGCTTGTAAAATTCTGTAGGATCCAGCTTTGAAGTGGATTGGCTGTCTGCCCTGGTGAAATTCTCATTTCTCCATCAGCCTTTACAAAAAAAAAAATATGCTTATGTTCTGCTTTTGTGTTTTATAGTATCTACATGAAATATGACCTCAGGCCTCTTGATAATGTTATAAAATTTTATAGGGAATCCTGGTTCCCAGAATGCTGTCCCCCATTTTTTTCACTCAGATAAATTTTATGCAATGTAAACTGCTTCAGCTAAAATAGACCTCTTCTTGAAGAAATTGAGGTAATCTCTGACAAATTACTTATTTTTAAATGCAGGATAGACTATTTTAAAATGTATTCATGTCAGTGGCAACTTAGTGAAGAAGAGTTACATTGAGGTTGAGAGAGAGAAACTGTCCAGGGAAGAGGGACTGGCCACTTAGCCAAGTTTCCACCAGGGCCCTTCACCTGGTCTACTAGCTGAGTATCAGCAGGCCTAGGACACAGACTTTCAGTGTCCCAGAATTTTGTGTGTTGGTCTCTTGGATCCTGGCTTATATTAAAGCAGATCATAAAATACACCGTGTGATTTTCTCCTCTTCTCCTTCTTTTCCCTCATTCCCTTCTTCCCTCCCCCGTCCCTTCCCTGTATTTCCTTCCTTCCCTGCTAATGGAAACTGTCAGATTAGGCACATTTCTTATGTCATGAATGGCATACTGGTAATTACTCTGCTCGAGATCTTTCTTGATTTTTTAAAAAACTGTTTTATTCATTTTACATTCTCTTTTCTTTGTGCCTTTATGGGGACATTTTCTAATGTAATTAATGTGTTTTTTCTTTCTTCTTTTTTGGGGGGATTGGAGTTTTCTAAGGTTTGAATTAATATGTTATTTTGTTCGTTCATATACACCTCATTCTCTTATTTTATGTGTTACCAAGTTATTACTAGGAAACCATGTTTGTGCATATAACCTGTTGCTTCTGTTATATAGAACTTCAGAGTATATCCAACGTATTTAACTTGTCCAAATGATTGCCACTCACATCAGGTTTCACTCTCTGCTCTGAGGCACTGTAATGAAGATCCCTATACATGTCCCCTCTGAATCTGTATGAGTATTCTTTGGGATGTAGAATCTAGAGAGGAATTGCTGGGTTATACATGTCGCACATATTCTCTAGAGTAATGTTTATGTCACAGCGCAGGAAATGATCCAAGAGAATGCACCTGCTTGTGGTGCTGGAGAAGGTCCTGGAGGACCCCAGCTCTGTCGGTTATCTCTGGTAAGGTCATGAACCATGGCATAACCTAGAGACTCCCTCCTAGAGAAAAGTCCAGGTAATTTGTGGTAGCAGAAGGCAATTTAGGGGATTGAGAGGAAGAAGCTATTAACCAATTAGAACAGGAGCATTTCAGAATGTTGACAACAGATACATGAACCTCAGCGTGCTCCTGTACTGATTCCATAGTGCCAGGTGGTTCACTGGAATGGCAGCCCTAGTGTGCACCCCCACACAGGGCAAGAGGTTCCTATGACTTCACCCACCAACACCAACACTATCCGATGCTCTATGTTTATTCAAATCTAAAGAGTGTGAAGAGGTACATTTTCGTTTCATTTTCCCCCTCTAATTATTAACGTGTTTTGAGTTTCTTATTTAACTGTGTTCATATAATTTTCCTATTTTTCTATTGAAGTTCCTACTTTTTGTCTGATTGACTTTTGACTCTTGTATTTTGTAGATATAACGCTTGACATGGAAAATATATTTTCTCATAATATACTTTATCTGTAATTTTATCTAAGGTGTTCATTATTGAAAGGAAATCATTAATTTTTATTATTAAATTTATTTGGGTGACATTGGTTAACAAAATTATATAGGTTTCAGGTGCACAATTCTATAACACATTATCTATACATTGTATTGTGTGTTCATCACCCCAAGTCAAGTTTCTATCTATCACTATTTATTCCTCTTATGCCCTCTTCCACCATTCCACTGGAAATCACCACACTTGTCCATGTCCATGATTTTTTTCTCTTTTTAATTCATTTTTTGATCAATCCCTCCACACATACCTTCACAGCCTCAGCAACCTCTACCCTGCTCCAGATAGCTGTCAGCTTGCTCTCTATCTGTGAGTCTGTCTCTATTTTGCTTGATAGTTCATTTTGATTCATTTTGTTCATTAGATTTCACATATGAGTGAGATCATATGGTACTTGGCTTTCTCTGACTGGCTTATTTCACTTAAAATAATTTTTAAAATGAAAATAGTTTAAGGGAACTCTGAAAAATCATTAATTTTTATAAAATCAATCTTTTTGCATTAAACAATTTGAGTTTCATTTAAGAAGTCCTCCACTAGTTCAAAAAGATAACATCCTGCATATTACCTATTATCTTCATGTGTTTACTAGAGGCCTGGTGCATGAAATTCATGCATGGGGTGTGTGGGGGGGTGTCCCTTAGCCCAACCCGCACCCTCTTGCAATCTGGGACCCCTCTGGTGGGGTCCCTAGGCCTGGCCAGTGGTCAGGGCATACCAGGGCTTTCTTTCCCCTGGCAGCTGGCAGCTGGCCTTGCCCCGACTGCTGCTACTGATGGCCATCTGTGTGGTGCTGCTCCATCCTCCCCTGCCACTGGTCTCCTCCCTCTACAGGCAACAGGCATGGGGTGTGATCACTTGACTGGCCTGGGCCTCCCTCTGTGAGGCAATCATTGGCCAGCCCTGCACATCCACCACAGCATCACTGGCTGGTGGCCTGGGCCTCCCTCTATGACGGAATCGATCATGGGCCCCCAGATTGATTACCCTATGGAGGGAAGCCCTGCCCACCCACCGCAGTGCCGCCAACTGGGTAGCCTGGGTCTCCCTCTTTGGGGCTATCTATGGTGGGGATCCACCCACCCAGCCAGGGCTCGGTGATCGATTGCTGCACAGAGGATGGCCTGGGCCTCCCTCTGTGGGGCAATCCTGGGGCAATGGTGGGTCCCTGGGACCAATTGCATCACTCCTCCCTTGGCTGAACTGGAGCCAGTGTGTGTGATAACATGGTCTGGAGGGTCGTTCTGCTGTTCGGTCATTTGGCTGATTTGCATATTACACTTTTATTATTATAGATCCCCTGCATATAGATCTCTAATTCATCTGGAATCTACTCTTGTATACTAAAACGGTAAAAATTTGTTAATACTTTTCTCTAGTTAGTGAGACATTTTTTTACAAGACCTATTTTTACTAAACAGGTCTTTCTCTTTAATTGAGGGTAAGTTTTCATATAGACAGGAGACTGCTTTTATAAGCTTTCCTTTTCTCTGTTGATTTATTTGTCTGTTCTTGTGCCATTACCTCATTATTTCTACCACCTGTACTATATATATACCTTCTATGATGCTGTAATGTGTTTTAATCTTGCAGGACAAGTTCTTCATTTTCACAGTTAACTTACCTAAAACTGACTAATATTACTAGAGTCCAAGACTTTTGTTGGAGGTTGCAAAGCTTCAGTAGACACCTGAGTTCTAAAATATGTGCCTCTGCAGATTCTGTCAGTGCAATTGTTACCTAGCGGGGAGACAGTTCTTGGTGCTTCCTACTCCATCACCTTCCCTCTGGCTTCACGGCTATTTATTTCTACAAGTTGTTTTGTGTCCTGCACTTCTGCCAATTTCTCCTATGTTTTGACTAATCCATGTAGAAAGCTTATGCTATCTGTAAGCATGGGAGTTTTATCTCTTTCCTTCCTATCTTTTTAACTGTTATTTATTGTCCTACTACTATTACTATGCTGGCCCTCACGTCCGGTTTTATGTCCCACAGTTGCTGTTGGTAGGCATCCTTGCCTTGTTCCAAGCCTCCAAGGAAACACCACATCAAGGCTTCTTCATCAGGCAAAATATTTTGTTGTTGTTTTTTAAACCAAATAGGAAAGGTTCCTTTGCTTTCTAATTTTATGAGTGTTTTTATTATTATAAATGGTTGGATTTTACAAAATTATTTTTATACCTCTGGTGATAGTCATATGATTTTTTATTTTAATCTATTAACTTAACAAGGTGAATCACATTAGAATATGCTGCACTACTAATATATGTTAATAGTGATGTGTTTCTTAAACTAGTAGTCACTTAGTAGTAGTTATTAGCTATCTAGTATTTTAGATAGAGAATCTGCAAACGAATCTATGATTCTCTGATCTTGCACTCTCTATCTTATTTTTGAAGTGAATTTCATTAGCCTAAAAAGTGATTTCTTAATTTTTTCCCTCCTGTGTTTCTAGAACATATTAATATTGTGGTAACCTTTACTTGAAAAGTTAGTAAAACTATGTGTAAAGGTCTCTGTGCACAGAAATTTCACGGAGACAGACTTCTGTCAGCTTGTTAATATGCTTCAGTAGTTCCTCTTTTTCATATTTTTTCTTGAATCAATTTTATTCTTTTGTATCTATCCAAATATTACAGAGACTTCCGAATGCACTGACAAATAGTTATTCAACATTCTCTGTCTTTAAAATTTTTCTGTCTCTCCATCAGCAGCCCTGAGAATCCTAATGGAGGTATTGATAAGAGTAGTCATTACATTTTCCTTCCAAAGTTTTTCTTTTCTCCTCTTCCTCTTGCCTTTCTTCTCCTCCTTATTCTCATTCTTTTCCTGTCTCTCTTACTCAGGCCTTCTTCTGACAGCCTCCTTTTCAGCACGCAGCCCATGTCCATCCACCGCTGCTGTAACCCCCAGCTGCTTCTGATGGTACCATGCTGTTCATTACGTCCTTTTCCAGCTTCCATTACATAAGACCAACTCCTAGTTGACTGCAACTTTCATACTTAATCCTGCAGCACCAGTGGTCTCATTGCCCTGCCATGCATTTATGCTATAGTGGTATCACCATCTTCCTTCAGGTTTTACATTGCCTTCTTGCCACTTTGCTTGAGAAACCAGATGGTGATGTTCTTAGTTATAGACACCAACCTCTCCTATATGACTCACATGTGTGTACTGAGGACCTGGGCCAGGAGACAGATTTTTGTGACAAATAATAATGTTCTTTTTCTGAAACATGGGACCAAGCTTGTTTGCCTGACATTTCTTTATTTTTGGTGTTAAGGTTCCTCCATTCCTTATGGACGTGGACTTTTGGAGATTAATCTCCATCAGTTCAGCAAACATGCCGGATCTTCAGCCCCCGGGATGTACATCGCTCCCCCTCTCCATTCTACTACTTCCAAATAAGAATCCCAATGAAGAAAATAACTACCAGATGGATAAAAATGTTGGCAGGGGACTGCTCAGTGTATTTTTGCCTCCAAGTATGGAAAGTTACAGAGTAAGTCAAAATAGCTAACAATGAACAGAGATAACAGAAAATAGCACACAAGAATAATTTATAATTCTTAACACGTTGGTCATGCACGTGCTTCCACCACTTCCACTTGCTCCCACAACCCCATATTTGGATGTCTTACCAATCAGGACTCATCAGCTCCTCAAGGGGTCATTTTGTCTCTTTAGTTTGACTTCTCATATCTCTTTATTGATCCAGTTAGGATGCGTTATATATCAATTTTCAAGGGACCAAAATGATGCTTCTGATTTTCAAGTTCTTGGGAAGCTCCACTCCCCCACTGATATAACATACACACCAGATTTACTTATACCTACTGCATAATATTTAAAATTTTCTTAAAGTCCATGCTGACTGACAGGCATGCCGTTCTTAAACTTTTGGCTTCTTTTTTTCTTGAGAAAGGCACGAACGAAGGCTGACAGGAGTTATATTGCATTGTTCTTTGCCACTTGGAGAAGTTACTTGTGGGGAACTCTGGAATAAAAGAGAAGACTTCAGGTTGAGTCCCAGATCACCAGCTCTCAGACCTATGACTGTGGCCAAATTATGTAGCCTTTCTCTTTCTGTTAAAATGTAGAATTATTGTTCCTAGCTTTAATCACATGGCTTTTGGATAGGAAGTTGGTGTCAGACTACTTTATTGTCCCTAAATTTTATGCATGTATAGTAAGATCAGTAGCATTGTATTCTTTTTCAACTAATAAGGCCTTTATTCTTAGAGTAGAACTCAACTTATTGGGTCAATTATTTGATGAGTGTGCTAAGGGTAGAAGCTCAACCTCTTGTTGAATAGACTAGTATAAAGACTTAAACACTTGGAGTTTTCAACAAACAGAGAAAATTTGGAAATGGTTGATGAGTAGGGGGCTTTGTGAATATCCTGTATATTGTCTCGTGATTGATGTGATGCCTCCATTTGACTCTCAGCTATCCTATCCTCAGTATGTACAATGAATCAAGAAACACTTGAATGTTCTGTAAGATCTGGTGGAAAGGTTTTTTTTTCCTTCACAGAAAACTATTTCTGAATGAGATGGGAATTCAGGTGTGTGGCTGGAATTGCTTATGTGGCATCTACATCAGATACACCTATATTAGATGAACTGACTGAGAAGAGAAACAATGCTGAGTTAAATTTCTGTGAATGAATATTTCCCACCCTTATTTCATTATAAAACTTACGAGCAAATTTTACTATTTAACTACGAACTCCAAACCATGGCTGTGCAGGCCAGGTATAAGAAAGAAGGATTACAGGTGCCTCAGATTTAGGACCCAGTGTAGGTGCCTGGATGTCACAATGGTGGCACTTTCAAATGTGGTAGAGAGATTAGCTGATGGTTGGGCTACCATAGCTTAATTTGGGCTATGGGACCAGGATTTATTTGTGGCAGAGAAAGAGAGTGTATGTAGACTCAGGCTTAGGACCAAGTCATAAGCCCTTCGGTGCCTTGCAATTAGAACATAGACTTTAAGAGCAGCCACTTGTAGTCAAGACCGTATCTTCTTCAGTAATATAATTGATGGAGAAGCTCTTTCTTCAGGCTCAACATCTTGATGTTCTCAGAAGCCTATACATTCTGTCTGAAATCTAGAAATGTGGCCATAGTTATCATAAGTCTGAAATCCATAATTGAGAGGTAAGAGATGGCAATGGTTAGATGTGAGTCAGTTACTGGAACCTTGTGTGGAATAAAATAAGTAGCAAGTGGAAGGCAAGTTCTGAGGTGTCCAGTGAGTGGCTTTGGGCAGTAAGAGCGAGAAAGACGGCTTTATCAGAAAGCACATCTGTGCATCAATCCCCAGAGGAGCATCCTTCAACATGGAACACACCCATTTCCGTGCTCATGTAGTCCTACACCCTGCCAGGACAGGAGGGGGAAAGCAAGGCATGCTTGAAGGGACTCTGGGTCTCTGTGTTACATAAGTAAAATATGCTTAGTTATTCTCTCTCATGTTTCCAACTCTAACTTTCACATGAACATTCTTATTTTTGTTCTTGAACCAATTTAGCAAATTCCTGTCTGACCTGTCTGCAATGTTACCTATAGCAAGGTAAGCATGAATTCACAGTCAGATGGAAAGTTTACAGATGGCATTTCAGGGGGAAGGACTTCCCTCTTATCAATGGTGGAATCTTGACACCTGTTAAGAACAATTATGCAAAACTTGAAATAAAGCCAAAGAATAAAGACATGAGCTTTCACTCTTACCCTAGAACATTGTCTCTTAGGGCCGCTTAAGAATTATTCAATTCTCAAGAAGCGTGAACCTTACCTGGATTTCCACTTACTGATTGGAGTCCACACAATATGAAATTACATATAAACTTTTAGGGTTGGGTAAGTTGTAAGTGATTTCTGATCAGCAGAAATTAAAAATATTTCTTTCACATAGTAAACTATAATTCCAAAGAGCCACAATTGTATTGCCCTCTAGAATACTTACTAGCTCTGTATCTAACTTAGCAAATTTATTGCATTATCCCACTTTCACCTCTTTATATATATATCTTTGTCCTTAAATGCTCTTATCAGCTTTATAAGCCTACTTTTATGGTATTAATAATAGGTTAAATTATCTTTGATACATTTACATTCGAGTCATATTTTAATTTATTTTAGAATTATAGATTGAGAGAGCAATAGAAAAGTATGGGATGGTGAATAAAACCTCAGTCTAGTAATTTTTACTCCTCCCCCCAATAAATCAGAGCCTCAGCTATATTTTTCAACTAACTCATCTCCTTGATCTTATCCAATCACTAGTGTGTCCTCTCAAAGCTAAAGGCATTTATTTTATTATTTATGCACAGATAATTTGCAGAATGGATAAGAGGCTTAAATCATGCAAAGTAAATACCATTATTAATTTGGGGTCAACATTAATTTGCTAATGCTTATTTCTCATCATTTTGAAGTTTTCTGTTTAATAAAATTACCTGTTTCTTTTTAATGGCACCCACTCAATGTTTATATTTGAAACTTTTTTATTTCTTCTGTGTTTATATATGAGGAGAAAGTATTTGTTAACTCACATGAAAAAATCTTAAAAATATAAATTACTCTTCTTTGAATAGGTGTTATGCTTTTGCTGTGCCTTCCTCTTCTCTTATTATTCATAACATTTTGAACGAAAATTGAAAGAATCTAATGAAAGCTCTGGATTCTTCACCCTAGGAAAAAAAAAAAAAGTCATATACACGAAGTTTTACAAACCATGTCAGAATTTGGAAGCATACTCATGAAATGATTGACGCTGGGAACAACAAATCAAGAGACTCTCCTCTACCATTAAGAAACATCCTCTCACTATTTTGTTAGTTTGCTTGTTTATTTGTTTGTTTTTCTATTTCTAAATCAATAGTCATAATATCCAGTTTGAATTTTGAGACCACGGTCCTGAGTTCTCTTTATAACTAAACTATTTCAGTATTTTATTTTGTGCTGCTCTTATTGCCATCGTAGCTAGCTAGCAAATGGGAGCCAGGCATTATAAACATGGTCATCCAGGCAGCTTTACCAGGAAACTGCAACATTATACTCCTTAGGGAAATACTGCTCCATTCCCATCATGGGGTGAGAGGTAGGTGGGGTGGGGGAGGCAGGGGTGACAGAGTGGGGGGGGAAGGGGTCCAAAAATGGGAAAGATGGACGCATTCACAGTGAAGTCAGGGTGATGTAGGAAAGGTGCTTACCTGTTAGTCTAACCTGGAAACAAAGACAATTGGCCAGAGGGGTGGACCCCAATGCAAGCCCGAGATAATCTGAGAATACATAATCCCAAAACAAAGGAATTTGCTCTCTTGTTCCTTTTGCTTCACTCCTACTTCTTTATACCTTCCCCATGCTCCCCCCATACCTATGTGGCCCTAGAAGCCAAATAGCCCACAGCCAGGCAGACCCCATAAGCAATGACTGGAGCTCAGAACACAAGCTGCCCTAGCCAGATGCCAGCCTGGACTGTGCAAATGTGAAGCGGAGACTCTGGACATTGGCTTTATTCCTGTTTCTGCTGAAGGCCCATGGGACTTTCTCCATGGCAGGATGGAAGGAGATGGGACCTCGGAAACACAGGGTTTGATTCCCCAGAAATAAAGCTTTCCATGGTAGCTCATCCTCCCATGCAGACCTCAGGAAGTTCTTATTCCTGTGGCACCCCAGGAAGCCCACTTCTACCACAGACAGGTGGGGCACAGAGAACACCCCACTGATAGCTCTGTGATGGTTCCGTTTCACATAGCATCTCATTTAGTTTTTACTATAATAGTGACATATAGCATATTTTAAAATAAACTGTATATTTCACAAGAGATATAGCCTCACATTAGTTTCTTTTCTCTATACTTTTTTTGTAACTTGTGCTTTTATGTCATTTATATTTTTGCCCTGTGACTTTCCACATGCTACTAAAATTTCACCATGTGAGTTGGAAATAGAAAGAAGTCACATACTAGCTGAAATTGTAAGTAACATTCTCTTTGGGGCCAAGCAAACAAACCTGGAATAAAAGTTACTGTAGTCCTTATCATTTTTGTGTTTAAAGGGATTGTACTTTCCACTGTACTGCAAGCCCTTGAAAGCATACAAATATGTTCACCTTTGAATCATGCCAGTCCTGAACAGATAATTGCCATGCAGCAGCAGCTCATAAACATTTGAATGGATAATGAGTGATGAGATATTTGAAATATTCTTTTTCTTCAAGCAGATATTGTGTGTTTTAGTTTTATTGTTGAGTAATTGTTGGATTGGTTAGTAAACAAACAACTCTCTCCTTTCAAGCTTATCTATGGCTATTAACACGATGATTAATAATCCCAGTATATTAATAATTCTAATGTATAAACATGGAAGTAAACAAAACTGGATCTTTCTGTTTAAGATATGTAATAAATAGAAGAAAGAAAACCAATCAATATTTCACAAATAGAAAGCTCTCAGACCATTTTAGATAGCATTTTAAGCTGAGAAATTGATGTATCTGTTTAATTTCCCTTATGATCAGGTTTCCAGAAGCTAAAAAGTCAAAACAGTTTGAATAGAGAGATATTTATCAGTTCCTTTAATTTAAAATGTCCTTTCATAAACATCACACAATAGAGGACAGAACAGGGGCTTGGAAGTCAAAAGGACTGGTTAGAACATGACACTAGCAGTCCCTGAGCTGTGCGATTGAGGCAGGTTAACTTTTACGTTTCCTTTTCTTTATCTAAAAAACTTGAAGTTATAGAATGCATATGGTTGTTCACTTATTTCATAAGTGAAATAATAGCAGCTGTTCAGGATATTGCCTGCACTGTAGGCTGCACTAGTAAATGAAATCTATTAGTATATTGATTCCTCACAGTTAAGTAGCACTGGGCAACAGCAGTTTTGTGCTTTTCATTTACATAGTCCCTCATGCAGAGGATGTAAAATTTCCCACATGCATTTGTATGTAGAATTGTTCATCATATGATAACAGCAAATGAACTATAGGACGGAGAAAGTGAGGGAAACAGTAAGAAAGAATGATACGCACAAGCAGCTTGATGTGTCCTGACCATGGTGACAGTTTATTTGAATGAGACGGTTTGGGCATGTTCCCTGTTATAAACATTCTCATAAACATTCCCCAGTAACCAGTTCCTTTCTTATGGAAGCATCTTTTTAAAATGCTAGTAAACAGGTTATTGTAAAATATTGACGGTTGTGACCCTAACCAGTTTGGCTCAGTGGATAGAGCGACGGCCTGTGGACTGAAGGGTCCCAGGTTTGATTCTGGTCAAGGGCATGTACCTTGGTTGCGAACACAACCCCGGTGGGGGTTGTGCAGGAGGCAGCTGATCAATATTTCTCTCTCACTGATGTTTCTAACTCTCTATCCCTCTCCCTTCCTTCTGTAAAAATTAATAAAATATATTTTAAAAAATGTTGACTGTTTGGCTCAACCTGCTTGCCCTGGTTGAGTGATCCGCTCTCACCCGTTAGTGGTTAAAGTCTACCTCTTCATACTGTGAACTCCACCCCCTACCTTTCCCAGTTTGTCACTGTGGGGTTTCAGAACACTGATTACATTTTTAGACACTTCTCACTGGTCTTATATAATGGGAGAGTGCTCACTTTTTCTCACATCGCACTCTCTTTCAAGTTTATAGTCAACTTTCCCCAGAATTTGATTCACCAATTCCTTACTCTAGGAGCTCAATAGTCTGTTTCTTGTCACAGCCTGGCCGCCTTTAAACTGGATTTATTTATGGATTCTTCTTGGATTATTCTCCCATTTTCTCCCAAGAAGGCATTTTTCTTCATATGAAGTACCTTACCTCCATTTTTTTCTGATATTGTCCTATATCTAGCGTATTTTATATAATACTATATAATAAAAGGGTAATATGCAAATTGACCCTAATAGCAGAACAACTGGGAATGATTAGTCACTATGACACACACTGACCACCAGGGGGCAGACACTCAATGCAGGAGCTGCCTCTGGTGGTTAGTGCACTCTTACAGGGGGAACTCTGCTCAGCCATAAGCCAGGCTGATGGCTGCCAGTACAGCGGTGGTGTTGGGAGCCTCTCCCGCCTCCTTAGCAATGCTAAGGATGTCTGATTGCAGCTTAGGCCTGCTCCCTGCTGGCAAGTGGACATTCCCAAAGGGCTCCCGGGCAGCCAGAGGGATGTCTGACTGCCAAATTAGGCCCTATCACCTGGGGAGCAGGCCTAAGCCAGCAGATGGACATCCCCTGAGGGGTCCCAGACTGTGAGAGGGCTCAGGCCAGGCTGAGGGACTCCCCCTCCCCCCCCACCGAGTGCACAGATTTTTGTGCACTGGGCCTCTAGTCCTTATTATAATCTCAGATGTTACCTATTTATGTTAGTCTTTTTATAGATGTTTTGTGAGAAATTCTTTATGATTTTAAATGTTTTCTATTTGTTTAGTACTTTGGTCTTTTTCATGGACATTATAAAAAAATCAACACAAAAAACAGGAATGGACCATATTATAGTACTGGAATTGGAACATTTGAAAGGAGTAGAACCAAGTAAATGTGTAAAATATATCATTTTAGCATTTTAGCGAAAGAGTCTCTTCCTCCTCTTAATTAAAAGGCAGGTTTAACAGATAATCTACTCTAATAAAAGCGTAATATTGAAATTAACCATTTCTCCGGGATGCCTAAACCAGCCCACCGGTCAAAGCCACACCCACCAGCCTATCAGAGCAGCTGAATGTAAATTAATCCAGCCAAGTTGGAGGCTGGCAGCCCCGGAGAGAGCAGCAGCAGGTGAGTCATGGGAAGTGGCGGGCAGCAGCATGGGCCAGGCCGGTGGTGGCGGGTGTTTTGCGGGCAGTGGCGGCAGTGGGTGCCAGTCCTGTGGGGGAGGGCAGTTGGGAGGGACCCAGGCCTGCAGGGGAAGGAAGTTGGGGGTATCCAGACCTGAAGGGGAAGACAGTTGGGGGGTACCAGGCTGGCTGGGGTGGACAGTTGGGGGTGACCAGGCTGGCAGAAGAGGACTGTTGGTGGTGATCCAGGCCTGCAGGGGAGGACAGTTGGGAGGGACCCAGGCCTGTAGGTGAGGGAAGTTGGGATGGACCCAAGCCTGCTGGGGAGGGCAGTTGTGGGGGACTCAGGCCTGCTGGGAGGACAGTTGAGGGGGGCATCCTGGCATGGGGAGGGCAGTTAGGGGCAATTAGGCCAGCACAGGAACAGTTAGGCATTTATTAGGCTGGCAGGGGAGTGATTAGGGGCAATTGGCAGGCGAGAGGTTGGGAGCCAGCAGTCCTGGATTATGAAAGGGATGTCCGACTGCCCGTTTAGGCCCGATCCCCTGGTGGGATCGGGCCTAAACGGGCAGTCGGACATCCCTCAAGGGGTCCCTGATTGGAAAGGGTGCAGGTTGGTCTGAGGGACACCGCCTCCACTCCCACCCCCACTCCGTGCACGAATTTCATGCACCGGGCCTCTAGTATTATATAAGAAAGAGATAAAAGTTAAGTATGGGAAGAGGCTTAAAATAGGGCCCGAACTCTGTTCTAGTCAGCACCTCCCCCAGTAGGAGCATGGATATGAGGTGCATAATGAAACTCTGGCCTCCCACTCTCAAGATGGTTTGAGAAAGATCCCTCCGGCCTCTTTTTCCAACTTCATTTAGGGTGCGTGGCACATGGGTAGGGATATTCTGCTTATGTGGTTATCTCCCATAGCCCTGAGATCCTCAAGGGTGGGTTGTACTTCACCCATCATTTTTGTCTGGTCCCTCATCCCTCCATGTTAGTCAATACATGTTCACCAAGGGAATTTACAGGAATTGAGTGTCTCCAATTAACTTTGAAATTGTTCCAATCCAGTATTGTAATATGATTCATTTTTGTTTTTTGGTGTTATTTTTGTTTTGTTTTGTTTTGTTTTTAACCTCAGGAGCAATTTTTAAGCTGACCATTATGATAACTCCCTCCCATGTTAGTTTTGAGAAACAGACTGAACCATCCTAAACGGGTTATTGTAGGGACACTATGTCAGGCTGACTTTACTCAAGAGTACATTCCCGAATCTGCCTCCTGTGCATGTGAACCAAATCTCATCTTTGGCCATATGTTTCCAATCTCATTTTCTTAGTATCTCTTGCTTTATCCTTCATCAGTTTAAAATATTTTTCAAATTATTTCTTTAATTCTGGTTTTCCTTTTTTAAAAACTATATTTTTATTGACTTTTTACAGAGAGAGGAAGAAAGAGGGATAGAGAGATAGAAACATCAATAAGAGAGGAACATCACTGATCAGCTGCCTCCCGCACTCTCTGACCCAGAATCAAACTGATGAACTCCTGGTTCTTGGGTTGATGCTCAACCACTAAGCCACACCAGCCAGGTTGATTTTCCTTTTTTATTTTTCTTACCTTTAATAAGTTTTATCCCTTTAGGCATGTGTCTTGACAGACTGATAGACTCCAAAGCAAAAGGCTCAACTCTGGGGACCTACTCCACTCCCCAACCCCAGCAATTAAACACACACACACACACACACACACACACACAGCTGTGGCTGCTTTTATGAGAAGTCATAACAGCAGCTATCCTAAATTCGTTGAATAGTACAAAAGTAGTTTAGCTTAGTCAAAGGAGAGTATCATAAAGGTGAGAGCTATGGTCTGTAACCAAAAGGAGAAAACTTTCCCTTAGGGATGATAGTTGGGGAGGACTGCTTCTTTGGCTCCTACATACAGAATGTCTCAGATCAATTTTAGTTGTATAAGAATTTAATATGCTTAACAACATAACAATTGCTAATATCTTCCTATTTCTCTAAGAGAAACATATGTCTTAGAGATTTTTTTATGGAGACAAGAAACTGAGGCTCAGGGAAGCTACATGAATTGCCCAGGAATCAACAAACATGTGGCCATGATAAGACTTGGACTAGAGCTTTTGACTCCCAAAACTGTATTTTTTACAGGTAATTTCTATTGTACTTTATAAAACACTTTCACATAATCAACTTATTAAAGTCTTTCAATATTCTCGAGTTGATATTTTTTATATTTCACTAATGAGAAACCCTACCAAAACCCTCCCAGAGTTGGAATTGAGACATTTCCCAAGACACCTGTCTCCAAATCTATAAATCTTTGACTTTCACTGCTAAACTTCCTGTCTAACCATCATACGTGCTGTAGAAATGGTGATGGAAAATATGAAAAGTAATGCTGAAATTCTATTTTGTTAAAGTTTAACTATTAGTGACATAAAGCTTCTTGCATTGTGCTCATTGCACCTTCTCATTCCCAAATGATTTACCTGTTCAAATCATAATCATTGTTCAAATCAGACAATTTGACCACTAACCCAAATGATCAGATAAAGATGTGCTTGAAAAAGTTGTCTGTTATTGGCAGAATTGAGGTCCTCCTCTGGCAAAATTTATATGTTAAGACCTAACTCCCAGTACTAACCCTCAGAACGTGACTGCACTTGGAGAAGTTAAAATTAGTTCATTAATATTGACTTTAATACAATATGACTGGTGTCCTTAAAGAAAAGGAAATATAGACACAGACAGGTGTAGAGGGAAGATGATGTGAGGACCCAAGCAGAAGATCGTCATCTACAAGATAAGGAGAGAGGCCCAGAGCACATCCTTCCTTCATGGCCTAAGAACTTGACTCCCTCAACACCTTGACCTTGTACTTGTAGACTCCAGAACTTAAACAAAAAATTTTAAACAAAATAAAGTTCTATTGTTTAATCCACCCAGTTTGTGGTACAACCTAGGGCATCCTTAGCAAACGAATACAGTGTGAAAAGGCTCCTTAGTAAAGTTTGTTATCTGAATTCTGCTGATGCTGTCTCTAGGTTCATATGGTCTAAAGTTGTCCCAGAGATTAGCTTTTGCACTTCCTATTAGAGAGGGAAAGAAAGACACCTTTAAAAATTCATATCCCGCTTTTAGGCAAATAGGGGGAGGGCAGAGGGCTTTTCTTATACTTATTTCTTCTCAGTTGCCTTCAGCTTGAAATAATCATTGTGCCAATGAGACGTGTTTTGTGGTGGCATGTTCTGCCATTTTTCAGAAGCTCCTCTGGAAATGAAGTGGGAAGAATATCCATATGCAAGTCAGAGGTTTTGAGAACTGCAAGGAGTGTTAATTCATCCAGTTCAATAATTTTGAACCAGAGCTCACATCTTAATTATCCATGCATTGCTTAAAATCAAATATATCTGAATCCTCCATGTTTGATCCTCCAAGGGTCTGGGTGAGCCTTGAGCATCCCAGAATTCCCAGGGACAATTTTTATAACTCTAGACATTCAAGGCTCATCCTATAACAAACAGACAAGGCACCATGTATGTGTTTTTAGGTTGTTTTGAAACCTGAGTCTTAGGTCTTAATATATGTAAATTGAAGAATTCGTATTTAGATTTCCTGAAGAAGGACTAGGCCTGTGGCTTCAATTTATTTTCATTGCTTAGCAGTACTTTGTAAGAGACTTTCCAATTACTTCGGAGATTAGATGGTCCAATTTGGTGGAAAGAACATTTCCATGGGAATCTGAAGACTGGGTTGGAGTTTCAGTCTGTATGCAAGGGGAAGGCAAGCCGATCAGTTTCTGACTGCAATCAAGTGCTTATGAGTCGTTAGGAGAATCACCATGCAACGTGCTTTTAGGGAATTTCAGAGTGTTGTGGAAATACAACGCCTTTCTGGTCCAGGGCCAGGGACTCATTGACATACTCATTAAAAATGATACAATTCATTTTCAAAGGCAATTTTCAAATTTCAATTAGTCTTTTAAATATATTATAAAGGCAATTTTTTATGTTTGCAATTACTGCATCTTTATAAAAAGTAGTGGAAACTGGAACACTGAACATTTCATGTAAATGTAATTCGATTTATTTTATTTTATTTTATTTTATTGCTAATATCTTCAGTTCTATTGTTTAGTACTACTGGGGCAATTGCCTATCAATTTGTTATGCAATCTTTTGTGTTTATGAAACAACTAACACTCCTCTAGAACTCTTTAGAAAATGTTATGGTCTCTTTACTTTTTTCATGTGTGTCTCTTTCAGATTATTGATGATGTTCTTACTAGGAATACCTGAGACATGCATCCTGCCTTATAACTTGAAGGAGTTCCACAGACATTTCCCTGCCCAGGGCCAATGTTGTGTCTGGGGACCTTGATGGTTCTTATTATTATCATCACAGGATTCACCTCAGCAAAAAACCACCAGGGAACTTTGAGGAACAAGATCTAATACGCTCAGGTCTGGAGGGTACATGGCCTGCCTAAGGGCCACACAATAAGATCACTCAAGGTGTCGGTTATCTAAGTCACTCAGGGTTTTCTGAAAGGGGAACTACATGGCTGTGCAGGGCCTAGTTCCTTATTTAGTAATTTTACTGGGAGCTGTGTCGTAGAGCTAGCAGTGCTTATTCAAAATGGAGGTCTTTTTCAGTGGACACCCCAGCAATCAAAAGCTTAATGTCAGGCTCTTACATTATAGTTTTCATAAACAGAGAGGCATAAAGGAACTCAGAGGTGTGGAACCTTGAGGAGCAGTGGTTTACCCAAGTTAAAACCCAAAATTCAACACAATGCATTTGAAGATCTACTTGACTTTATAAGCAGTTCATTAATCCAGCAGCATTTCATCTAGCAATTAAAAGAGTGTTATTTCCAAGAAAACACATATATTATTTTTTTAATGAAACAGTTTATTTTGAGATCATTGAAGATTCACACAAAGTTGTAAGAAACAATTCAGAGACATTCCATGTACCCCTAAACCAGTTTCCCCTAACTGGGTACGAAACTATAGTATGATACCACAAGGAGAAACTTAACATTGATGCAATCCACTCAATGTGAATCAGATTTCTTAAATATTTTATGAGGATGCTATAATTATTTTAAAAAGTATTTACCTCAAGACTACCTTTGTAGTCACGCAGTTGAAATTTGAAATCCAGAACACATTATCTCTTTTCTCTTTACTTCAAATGTTTCTTAATATAATCTGGGTTTTATTTCTATAAATCTTATCTAATAAAAGAGTAATATGCAAATTGACCATCACAAGATGGCTTCCCTCATGTGGTCAAAGATGGCTGCTCCCATGTGGTCAAATATGGCCACTACAAGATGGCCAGCAAGGGAT